>BHEV01102110.1:0-16548 GCA_004319985.1 Emydocephalus ijimae
GTAGCTCTCCTTGCGGCTCTTCTTGCGCTTCTTATCTCCCTTCTTCTGAGTCTTGGTGATGGCTTTCTTGGAGCCCTTCTTAGGCACCGGAGCGGATTTTGCCGGCTCGGGCATCCTGCTAAAGACAGCACTTCAAGCGGGAAACAATAAGAAAGAGGAAACGAGAGAGCGATATCGGGTGACAACTCTGCCGCTCTATTTATTCAACTCGTGAGAAGGATGAAAACTTTGGCGTCCCGCGATTGGCCGCTTTTCGGAGGTCTAACTGAACAATGGCACTGGCACGCCTTTGCTTTTTCATTGGATGCGAAGAAGGTGCCGTTCGTTCATTGGCCGCGCCGCTTCGTTTCTGGCGCCAGCCAATAGGAAGCGCCGATTTGAATCTCGGTGAGAAAATAAAAAGGTAGCGGGAGCCTTTCTTGAGCCATTATCTTTTTAGCCTGCTTGGGTTAGAAAAAGCTGATTGGTTTTTTGCAAGCAAAAGGAAAAGGAAGTATGTCTGGACGCGGCAAGCAAGGAGGCAAAGCCAGAGCTAAGGCCAAGACTCGCTCTTCTCGCGCCGGGCTCCAGTTCCCCGTGGGCCGTGTGCACCGGCTGCTTCGCAAGGGCAACTACGCGGAGAGAGTCGGAGCCGGGGCGCCCGTCTACCTGGCCGCCGTGCTGGAGTACCTGACAGCCGAAATCCTGGAGCTGGCGGGCAACGCGGCCCGGGACAACAAGAAGACGCGTATCATCCCGCGCCACTTACAGCTGGCCATCCGCAACGACGAGGAGCTGAACAAACTGCTGGGCAAAGTGACCATCGCCCAGGGAGGCGTCTTGCCCAACATCCAGGCCGTCCTACTACCCAAGAAGACCGAGAGCCACAAGGCCAAAGGGAAGTAGAGCCCGCCTGCCTGCCTGCTCCCTCTCGGCTGCTAAAGAACGACACCCAAAGGCTCTTTTAAGAGCCACCCATCTTTTCCTGGAAAGAGCTTGGGTCAACTTATGTTTTTTTTACTTAGTTTGTCAAGCATGTACGAGAAAACTTAAGTACGAACATAATACATGTAAGTATACATAATGGGAACAGTAGGCACTCTGATGCACGTATGCACGCCCCCTTACGGACCTCTTAGGAATGGAGTGAGGTCCACGGTAGACTGTTTAAGGTTAAAAGTTTTGGGGGTTTGAGAATGTAACAAGTTTGGTAGTTCCTGGCGCTGACCACTTGCTGAAATTGTATTTTCTGCAATCGAGTTTGGAGCGGTTTACTTTGTGTTTGTATCTGTTTGCCCCTGTGTTATTGCGGTTGAAGCTGAAGTAGTTATTGACAGGACGTCGTAGCAGACTAAATTTTGTGTACTAAGCTTAGGTCAGACAGTAGGCGGCGTAGTTCTAGGTTGTCTAGATCCAAAATTTCAAATCTGGTAGCAGAAGATTCTATTGCAAGCAGAGGAGTGGATGATTTTTCTCTTGTCTCCCTTAAATAAACCGAGCACTTAATTTAAACTTGACTCACTTCATGTTTGCACTAGTCTAAACCGGAGTCTGAATTGGGATCCTTTGGTTATTGGCCTGGGGGAGAATGTAGCTTTCAAAAGCCTGGAGATCTGGAGGATTTAGCTGGGCTAAATCCCTTCCATCTTTAAGTTTTAGAGTAATTCAATCACACGCTTTTGGTTCAAAATGCTTTTTCAGGGGGCAACTGGATTTTGTTTTCTTTTGAAGACGTTTCACTTCTCCCAAGAAGCTTCCTCTGACAGGATGGTGGGGAAGGGAAGGATTTATACTCCTTGCAGACAGCTGGTCATTTGCATCCTGAAGCACTTGGAGATTTATCTGTGTCCTCAGGGTCACCCTAGTGCTAATGGTTCCTGCAGTCTGCAATTTTTCCTCTGGAAATCCATTCCGATTCCCGCACCATCCAAAAGGGTGTTCATCCCAAATTGTATAGCTGAAAGTCTGTAGAGATTCCCAGTCCTCTAGGTCATGGTTGTCCCAAAGGTTCTTCTTTTTTTTTTTACTTTCTTGTTTTTTATCTTTTAAAGACATTTCGCTTCTCATCCAATAAGTTTTTTCAGCTCTGGAGAAGTCCGCTTGCCTCGTTAGAAAGCACTTTGGGACAACTATAATCTGGAGAACTGAGAATCGCTACAGACATTTCTTTCAGAAGTTTCTCTAAACTCCGCAACTTTAATGAACATACCCCCCCGGAATTATTATTATTTTATTCATGATTAAAATATTTCTCAAATTCGGCAGCCTTAAGACGTCTTAAGAAATGTTTTAAATGTCGGTAGGTCCTTATTGGCGTGTTTTGCACACACGGGATTGCAATCGACCGCTGGACTGAATTTGCAATCTGCATTTAAATTGTATCCGGCAGAGTTTGATAAGGGCTTTGAGACCAGCACTAACAAACCGAGCTACTATGTTCTGCTAAGGGAGCCCACACTAACGCAACAACGTTGCAAAGGGAACAAGTGCTACAATCTGGTTACAAAAATATGTCGGTGTACCTTAAGTTTTACAGTACTAGTTTCAAGAACATTAATATGCTTAAAATGTAACAATTCTATCAGGGAAAAAGAGAAACCAATGAAACCACAGCTGCCGAAATAGCTCAGTTGGGAGAGCGTTAGACTGAAGATCTAAAGGTCCCTGGTTCGATCCCGGGTTTCGGCAAAAGCCGCTTTTTGGTCCTTTCTCTATTGGAAAAACAAAAACAGCCGAAGCTTGACAAATTCGGGTTGGGCTGCGTATTTTAAAACGAGATATAAAAGCGGGCAAACCCAGCACTTTGCATATTTGAGAGCTTTGTAATACCTGCTCTAAGATTTGTTCTAAAGATATTATATTTGCTTTGTTTCTTAATATTTATTGTCAAAAAGGGTGGCAAAGCCAGTTTTCCTTTATATGAACAATAAAAAGATGATGTTTCCAAACATGTAATCAGAAGCATGTCATTTCAAAAAGCAAACTGGGGGGAGAAATATTTGAGTGGGATCCATCACTCTTTCTAGATAGAAATTTTATTTCCGGCTTACAGCATCCATCAAATCAAGCTTATTAGTCGAAGACCAGAGTCCAGAACTAATAAAAACACTCAATAAATATCCAGTTCAAAAGTCTGGAATAAAATAATGTCTTCTTCAAGGATGAAGGCAATGCCTAACCTCCAACTGCTAATAACCTAATTCACAACCTTGCTGAATTCTCTTGGGGGAGAAACAACACCCCCCCAAACACATCAAAGCTGTTTCTTCATCCATATTATGGCCGGGGTGGACTTCAAATAATTTAAGAACCGGTTCTCTCTCCAGTTGCTGGGTGGGTGTGGCATGGTCTAGTCAGCCTCCTGGGCTACTACCCAGGAGCAAAAATGGACTGCAGGGTGTGTGTGTGTGTGTGTGTGTGTGTGTGTATTTCCAGCCTCCCTGGCCTCTGGGGGCTCTCTGAAGGCTAGAAATGGGCTTGCTTCCTTCTGGAACTTCCAGGATGCCTGTTTTTCGCCCTCCCCAGGCTCCAGACAACCTGCCCGAGTTCTGGAGGCCAGAAATCCCCAAAATGCAATGTGTCTGCGTCCCCCATGCATATGCATGTGTCCCTGGGCATGTGCCCCACACATACTCCCCACCCCTCCACACATGCATGTGCCTCCCTGTGCATGCGCCATGAATCCCCACGCAAACATCTCACGTCCCCCACCATGCCTCCCCGCCCCCTGTGCATGTGCAGCTGAGTCAAGCTGGCTGGTGGGAGGCACATGCATGCACGGCAGTTGAGCTGGGGTGACAGCTCACATGTCCTCAGAGAAAGCTCTGCATGCCACCTCTGGCATGTGTGCCATAGCTTCACCATTGCGAGACTAGAGTGAATAATTCTTCTCTCAGTCGGAAAAAAAAACATCTACTTGTGGGCTGCGCGGACTCCAACACCACTTCGCCGTACTTCATCCTCACCCCCCCCCCCCGCTTCCCAATCTGCTTCGCTGCCCTGGAATCACCCCCCCCCTTTTAACGAGCCTCTTAGTTGGTTAGGAGTTACTTGACGTCGGCGCAGGGAGTAATGCAAAATCCACAGGATGGTCTGGAGGGGGACATAGATGTTAACTTAATGTGTAAGCGAGGGACCCACATTAGTCTTGTTCCAGCACTTAAATAATCCTCTTGGGGCCCCTGGGTCATGCCATCTTTTTACAAAGAGCGATTCTGTCCATACCTGGAAGGCCAAAGTCTTATCTCCAATCAAGTTACAGGTAGTCCTCAACTTACAACCATTTGTTTAGCGACTGCCTGAAGTTACAGTGGTAGTGAAACAAGTGACTTATAACCGTTTTTCAGGCTTACAGCGGTCACAGCATCCTGAGGGTCACGTGATCAAAATTCAGATGCTTGGCAACTGGTTCATATTTAGAATAGGATAGGATAAGAGAATAATTACAGTTAGGGAGTAATTTGGACTGCAGGGGAAAAAAAATTACTACCAACCTGCCTTCAGTTGAGGACCTGTGCACTGCACAAGTCAGAGGGCTGTGAAAATAGTATCTACAGACCCCTCACATCTCACACATAAACTGTTTCAACTCCTACCCTGAAAATGATGCTATAGAGCACTGCACATCGGAACAACTAGACACAAGGACAGTTTTTTCCCATAAGCCATCACTTTGCTGAACAAATAACTCCCTCAATACTGTTCAACCATTTACAGTCTGCATTACTATTAATCTTCTCATGACTCCTTATCGCCCATCCCCTCCCACTTGTGACTGTAAGACTGTAACTTTGTTGCTTGTATCCTTACAATTTATATTGACTGTTTCCTAGTATGATTGCTTATTATACTCTATGACTATTAAGAGTTGGACCTGATGATTCTTGACTCTTGATGAATGTATCTTTTCTTTTATGTATACCGAGCCTATGCACCAAGGCAAATTCTTTGTGTGTCCAATCACACTTGGCCAATAAAAAATTCTGTTCTGTTGTTTTGTTATTCTGTTCTGTTCTGTTCTAACTCTAACTCTAACTTTAATTTTATTCTACTTATGATGGTTGCAGTCTCCGGGGGTCATGGGATCCACTTTTGCAACCTTCTGACAAGCAGTCAATGGGGAAGCCAGATTCCCTTAACATTGAGAAAGATCGTGAAATGGGCCCAAACTCACAACAATTGTCTAGCTTAGCCTCAATTGTGGTCATAAGTTGAGGTCTTACCTGTACCTTATATATTGCCCTGTGATTGATTTGCATCTTTCCATTAATACCTGGCAGACAGGCTGATTATACAAGCTAAATCTACATAATAGATCTTCCTGTTTATTTTTCGGAAGCCTGAGACTACACAGTTCCACCTGTTAACCCCAAACAAATCATGATTTCCTTCTTGTCATTATTGTTCTGTGCTTACTGGACACCCAGTCCTAATGTATATAAACTTTGCTGATGTCAAAACTGAGGGGAAAACATTGCAAAGCTCTAAAATTTGCCCAATGAAAGCAACCCTTTTTTTTTTTTGAAAAGAATTTTATTAATTTTCTACAAACAAACATAACAAACAAAACATTAAAACATCAACTCTCATATGTACATCCGGTGTGTCGGTTGTTTCATCAGTTTTGTGCATTCATTTTGTAGTCTCAATTACAGTTATATTACATAACAACTCATATTGTCAATCCAAACTTATGTATCCTAATATCACTAAAAAAAAATTTTTTTTTGCTATACTTTTAATCATTCATGCTTTGTGAGATAACAATACTTTAAGCAGTTTATTCTGTAACAAATCATATAATAATACCAAATCAATCCTAAAAACCCTTTATAGATATAGTGTTAATATTCTATTATCGTATTTTATCATCTAGCCATTGATAAAAAAGATCCCAAATTTCATAAAATTGTTTATCCTCTTGCTCTCTAATTTCAAATGTCAATCTACTCATCTCAGCACATTCCAATATTTTCTTAATAATTTCTTCCTGTCATGGTATTTTCTCATTCTTCCAATTTTTAGCAAATACAATCCTAGCCGCTAATACATTTACCATAAGGTATTTCAAATGTTTACTATATGTATCAGGTAAAATTCCCAATAAGAAAATCTCTGGTTTCAAGTCTATGTGTTTCTTTTCAATGAAAGCAACCCTTTTGTGGGTTATTTTCAGAAGACTTCTCTAGTTTCTGGCCTCACCAGGCTACTTAGGGTAGTATCCTGACACTGTAAATATGTTCCATATATTCTTAATAACCCTTTTTCAAGACTGATTACTTTCCAGGCATCTTAGTTTTTCTTATTCATTACTATCTGTTCTCGAAGTTCTAAATTAAGCATTGTAAAAAGTTAGCACCCATCCCTTTCCTAGAAGAATGAAATATTTTGAGAAATGTTAAAAAGGCAGAATATTATGTTTTCCTAAAGGGAGAAATGGAGAAACATACTCTTGGTAGACAGAAAGCAGCTCCCACCTTCCTTAATAGCCTTCAGCAGATGTCAGCACTTAAGATATAAAGAGATAGATAGCTCTATTCATAGGCAAAGCAAATACTGCAGGCATAAATCTATTCAAGACAGGATATTTTGAAACTCCCTCAGCGAGGTGTGAACAAAGGTAAACCTCAGCCACAACAGGAATTGCCCAACACCCTTTCAGTTGCACCACCCCCAGCATACTTCAACCAGAATTAGCTCAAACATAGGATTTGCACTTTGCCTATAGAGCCAGCTATGACCCTTACATGGCCCCATGGAATCTGACAACAGCCAATAGAATATATGTTCTTGCACAGGAACAGGAAGCTCAAGTGCAAAGCCCAAAAGAAGGTATAAGCCCCCCCCCACACATACACTCAACTCCATGTGGACGGTTGCCCAGAACCACCCCATGTCATTCTGCTTTATTATTAAACCATCTTTCCAATCAGCCTTTAACCTCCATTTTGTCTCCAGTGCCTTTCTCATACCTTGGAACTAACCAGATGGATATTTCTTCCAACAGCATCCACGCACAGATTAAAGGCAACAAGTGTATGTAATTACATCCCCCATCTTAGGAAAGCTAACTAAAGATATTACATTTGAATAGCAACAAAGAAATTCATTCGAGACTCAGATAAGCTTCCTTATGGTGGCACAGTGGTTAGACTGAAGCACTACTGCAGGCTCCTTCTGCTGACTGTTGGCTGCCTGCAATTTGGCATTTCAAATCCCACCAGGCTCAAACTGGACTCAGCCTTCCATCCTTCCAAGGTCGGTAAAATGAGGAACTGGATTGTTGGGGGCAAAATGCTGACTCTGTAAACTGCTTAGAGAGGGCTGTAAAGCACTATGAAGCAGTATATAAGTCTAAGTGCTATTGCTTAAAAAAAAGACATCTCCAATGGCACGGAAAAAATATTTTAAATATTAATTGATTGGTATGCAATATTTAAAAGATTTTAAAGATCAACTGACTGCAATTTTTCAGATGCCCTAAGGATATTTTATTAAAGTGGGCTTGTTTCATTCTGAGATTTCACAATGGTGATTAAACAAGCCTTTCCTGAAAATTGTCCCAAAAACAATTCACACGCAACATTAAACTCAAACCAAACCTTATTTTAGAGTAAGCCTAACCAATGTCTACAGGTAGTCCGCAGGTTACAGTGGCACTTAGGATAGGAACTGAACTTTGATCATAAAGCACAGCGCCACAAGAACATGCTGCTTAATGACAGCAATTCCAACAGTCCCAATTGCTCTTGTTAAGCAAGGACAGCGTGAGTCAATAAGTGAGGACCTCACGCAATTAACTTCTGACTTCCTGCTGGCTTTCCCAATGACTGCTCTTGGGAAATGTTGGAAATTACAATCACAGCATTGTGGCTTTCCGTGATCGCGATCATAGGGATCCTGCAACAGCCAGAACTCGGGGGACCAGTTGAAGGTACTGCCATCCTAACTTTGAACAGTTGCTGAATGAATATTTAGAACCTGAAGGCTACTTGTATTATGGATGACTTTTCAAAATTATTTTTTTAAGGAAGATAAGAGGTAAGGCAAACTCTCAGCCTTCTTTCAAAAGGTGTTACAGAAGCCTCCTCACTCTGTTTCGAGAATTTTATCAGCTGAGTACTGAAAATACAGAAACTGCAGTTCCACTGGTGAAATGGGAAAGATACTGCCACACTTCCACCAAGATAAATATAAGAGTCTCAGGCCAGAAGTATAGTTGATTTCAAAGGTGTAAAAAGGTTAAATCAGAGCAACCGGATCAAAGCTTGTTAAACTGAGATGTTTTGTTACTCATCCAAGTAACTTCTTTGGTCAAAATTGAAAAAAAAAACATTAGGTGGAGAATCGAAAGTAGTTGGAACGTACTAACTCTTGTTACTTGGATGAGTAACGAAACGTCTCAGTTTAACCACCTTTTGGTCCAGTTGCCATGATTTAACCTTAAGATACTTTTGGCCTGGATGATTGAGTCTTCATTACGCATTGAAAAACATTTTGGGAAGAAACTCTTGCAGTTTGTATGGCAAGAATTAGTACATTTCAACAACTATTTAAAAAAAAAATGACTGAAAAATTACTTGGATGAGTAATGAAGTATCTGTTTAACAAACTTCGGTCCAGTTGCCATGATTTAACCATTATTAGATACTTTTGGCCTGGGTGACGGAGGCTTCATTTACTGATTCAGAGGTGCCATTTGGAACCTCCAATCAATTTTAACAAGTGTTAAGAATCTCTATAAGGTACAAGAAGACAGTTACTCCGGCTGTAACGAATGAATAAGGGTATGCCACTGTAGCGATCCACGTCCAGATGTTTTCATCACTTGTCCTCCTGCTCTTCATCCAATCTTAGAAGGTCATCTTCCTCTTCCACACTCAGGTCCTCTCTTGGCCCCGGGGGACTCTGGGAAGAAAGATCTCCAAGGGAGAGCCTCCAATCTTGCGGGATGAGGTGGCGGTTCCTACGGATGAACGTGAACATTGTAACATTGGCTGGGGAGAGGTTCTTGGTGTGGTCTCTTGGCCCCAATGAACTGGGAGCACTCCAGGGTTCTTCAGAGGATGACGAAGATGTGGGTGGGCACCCAAAGTGGAACACAGCTACCTTGAAGAGAGACGGCCACGTTGCCATCTTCCCTTGCCAGTACAGCATTGGGTCTGCATTTTCTCCGATATGGTCCACATTGTCATGGAGATACTCTTCCATTTCCTGAAGGGCTACAGTTGCTCCTCCTTCAGAAGCCAAACTGGAGGCAGGATCACTTTTGGTGATGGCCCTCCAGCGTTTCATGGTGAACTCCCAAGCCGCTGAGCTGCCAGAACTGGCATTCTGTTCTTGAGAAGAACGGCTGATGGGCGAGAACTCCATATCTGCTCCTCCAGGAGGCACGTAGGACCTGGTGGCCAAGCCAACGATATGCTCCTTCAGCAGGGCTGCATCACTCAGGTCTGTCCCACCGAGCTTCATGGTGGTGATGTCTCTGAATCGGGGGTCAAGGAAGGCTGCGATCCGATACATCATACTGTCCTTTATTTCTCTTAGCTGATTGTCAGTCTCAAGACAGTCCAACGCCTCCGTAGTCAGGTGAGCTGCAGTATTATTATTTTCTTGGTAGTATCTGGTCCTCAATGCCCTGAGTTGCTCCTCCAAGAACCATAGGAGAGGAAGGGCTTGGCAGAGAGTTGCGTCAGGCTGAATAAGCAGCGCAGTGGCATCCTCAAATGGCTTCAAGATCTCCACCAAGCACTTCATCACCTTCCAGTCTGCAGGTGCCAAGAGCAGGTGGGAATCATCTTCGTCTTCATCCAGCATGGCCCCGATGGCTCGGCGCTGCCTATACAGGCACTCCAACATTAGCAAGGTGGAATTGGACCTCGCTTGAGCGCTTGGTCCCAGAGGCTGAGGCAAGCCCAAGTTGGCCTGCACTTCCAGGAGACGCTGTCGGACAGTGGCCGAGCGACGGTAACAGCTGCAGATCCTCCTGGAAGTCTTCAGGAGACGTCCGACTTGAGAATCCCTGGCTAAAAATGCTTTGGTGACCAGCTTCAGACAACGGGCCAGGCAAGGAGCATGGTTGAGGCGCAGTTCTCGCACTGCCCTTGCTGTGTTGGTTCCGCTGTCGGCCACTACGCTGCCTATCTTCAGATCAAAAAGCCAATCCTGGAGGACTTCTTGCAGTTTGTGGCAGATGTCTTCTGGGGCACAGCAGCCTTCAAAGGTGCACACCGACAGAGTGGCATGTTGCCTGGCAAGGGTGCCTGCTAAGTCTGCAATCCAGTGTCCTGTCACTGACATGTACGTGGCTGTTTGCCTGTCTCCCCAGGTATCTATTATGATATGGACTGTGCGGCCGACACTGCAGGCCACAGTTTGCCGTACGGCCCGGGACACCACTTTGGATAATTCAGGCACAGCCTTGGTGGTGAAGAATGCCCGACTAGGGATCATCCAACGAGGCTGGGCAGTGGCCATCAGCCGACGAAATCCTTCGCTCTCCAGCCAGGAGAAGGGCTGCATGTCCACCGCGAGCATCCAAGCGGTACTGGAAGCCAACTGGATGGCTGTTGGGTGGGTTGGAGGGTAGTAGGGTTGGTTACTCTCTGTCTGGGCAAATGGGAAGATTGGAGGAGATGGCTCAGTGACCAGCATGGGAGTGCTGTGGGACTTCTCCTTCAGGGGCATCAGCAGGGATGGAGGAACCACCGCGATGCCTGGCAGGTGAAGTCCATGGTGGACCTTCAAGTGCTTATGAAGGGCTGTGGTGCCTGGTCGGGTGCCTCCATCCTTCCCTCTCCTCACCCGTTTCTGGCATGCACTACAAACAGCCACGCAGGGTTCCCGTGGGTCCAGAGTGAAGTAATCCCAAACTGCTGAGGTGGTTTTCTTCTGCACATATGGTGGGACTCCATCCATTAATACTGCCTGGTCATGGCCCCGTTTGGAGGGAGCTGAAGTAGAGAGGTGGGCTACGGGGGTGAAGTAATGGAACATTTTCTTTCCTCCCGGAAGGATGGACCTGCCCAGCGTAGCTGTAGATGCATAGGCTGGTAGAATGGAAGGGGGAGCAGGGAGTGGAAGAATATGTGGTGGAGACAGAGATGCTATCTCAGCCACCTCTTCCTCCTCCTCTTCCTCCTTTTTTAAGTAAGAAAGCATCTCATGGACTTCGGAAGGGCAGTGCTGCTTCACCATCATTGAGACAGAAGGGCTGGTTGAAAAGCTCTGAAGGTCAGCAGTATCCACCTCTTCCTCTTCCTCCTCCTCTTTTTCCTTCAAATAGGAGAACAGGTCATGCACCGAGGATGGGTAGGGCTTCTCCTCTTTCACCCCTGCCTCCAACGAACCAGCGGGAGCAACCACCATGTCCAAAGGCTCATCAGATACTCCTCCTTCCATCGCATGAGAGAAAGGAGACTGCTGAAGAGAGATAGGTAGAGTCCTCCTGTTGAACGCTGCAAGTTGGAGTCGTCTCCCCCGGCCACGTCGTGGCATCATGGTGGAATCCTGCAATGGGAAACCCAGAGACAGAATATTTATGATGTTTCTGCAGCCTCAAATCCAGCTGTTTCCTTTATTACACAGGTCCCCAAACTTGGCAACTTTCAGACTTGTGGACTTCAATTCCCAGAATTCTCCAGCCAGGTATGCTGGCTGCTCCATTCAGTTGCTCAGACTCCACCCTACAAGGGATTTGGGGGTCGTTAAATGAAGATCATTACAGATAGTCTTTGACTTACAACCACAACTGACCCCCAAGTTTATCTTGCTAAGTGAGACAGTAATTAAGTGAGTTTTACCTCATTTTACAACCTTACCATAGTTGTTAAGTGAATCACTACAGTTGTTAAGTAAGCAACCTGGTGGTTAAGTGAATCTGGCTTCCCTGTTGACTTTGCTTCTCAGAAGGTCACAAAAGGCAATCCCATGACCCCGGGACACTGCGACCGTCATAAATATGAGTCGGTTGCCAAGAGTCCAAATTTTGATCACGTGACCACAGGGATGCCACAATGGTCTTGTGAAACAAGTTCATAAGTCACTTTTTTTCAGCGCTGTTGGAACATTGCAGTCACTACATGAATGGTCGTAAGTTGAGGATTACTTATACATTAAAACATGCTAAAATATGCTAATTGCATGAAACAAGAAGAAACAGAATAATGAAAACTTTATTCTGATTTAAAGATTCGAGGCATTGAAGTCATTCTGGCCTGTTTCATTTAACTCTTCCATGGACCTCCTTTTATAGGGAAAAAAAGTGAACCTCAGAAGAACACAAATAAGAAGAAGAAGGAGAAGGAGAAGGAGAAGAAGAAGAAGAAGGAGAAGGAGAAGAAGAAGAAGAAGAAGAAGAAGAAGAAGAAGAAGAAGAAGAAGAAGAAGAAGAAGAAGAAGAAATCCGAACATCTGGCTGACTGCAATGAATAATAATTTTTGTGATATTTGTGGAATTTAAAAATATGAGAGAATTACTACAGGAAAGAGGCGAATCACTTTGCTCTATGCTAGAAAAAATGGAAATGGCGATTGAAGAACAAGAAGAAAGATTCTCAGAGGAGCAGGAATTGACTCAAGGAGAAGACATTTTGAATGGACAATTAACACAAAGAACATTACAAAGAAGTGGGGAAAGAAGTAAGGTTAAAAAGTTGAATTTCAAGAAAGCAATTAAAAGAGGGAATAATTGTGAAGTTAGAAAAGGCGGGAAGAGTCAGCAGAAAAGGGGAAGGGAAGATATTAAGAAGGAGATAAATTGGAATGAGAAAAGTTATGGGGAAAAGAGAGGGAGGAGAAGCAGTAAGAAACAGGCATGTGAAAGAAACACAGAACTAATAAAATGTTGATAGGAAATTGTTTCTTTACAATTAAAAGAAGGAATACTTGTGAAGTCAGGAAATGCAGAAAGAATGAGAAAAGACATGGGAAAGAGAGGGGGAGGAGAAGCAGTAAGAAACAGGCATGTGAAAGAAAGAAACACAGAACTAGTAAAATGTTGAAAAGAAATTGCCTTTTCAGAGATAATGGTTGATGAATTAAAAGGGGGATTCTGCAGGGTGACAAGGGGTAATAAGAATATTTCTGCAATTAAAAATATTTAGAAAATAGGATAATATAGATACTGATAACTCTTATTAAAGGGGGGGATATGCTGTGGAATCCAATTGAGAAGATGTAATGACTAATGGTTTATTGGGAATTAAGATGAGGGAATAAAGGTATATTCTAATCATTAAGGTGTCATACTCAAAATAGTAAAAGAGGGGAAACTTGTTCTTTTTTCTTTTTGTGTGGGTGTGTTAAGATCTGTATTAATTTAGAATTGATTAAAAAATGTGTAATGGAAAGGGAATGTGACAGACTAAAGAACCAGCTAAATTAATAAGTTTAATATAGATTATTAAAAGCAAGGAGAGACATTAGTAACTTCATTATTACCACTATTAGGCAAATATATATTGTTTATTTTTAAAATAAATATTAAGGATTATATTTGAAATAATTGAAATGAAATTAAAAAATGTTTAGATTGGGATTAATGAAAGAATTTAGAATTAAACCTTATTATTATTTATTAGGCAAATGCATATTGTTTATCTTTATGTTTAAAAACAAATACTAAAGGATTATATTTGAATAATTGAAATGAAACAAAATTGATTGAAATTAATGAAAGAGGCTAGAATTAATGTGTTTGTTTCTCTCCTTAATGAAAATTTGGAATGGAAAAGGTAATAATAGAATTAAGTATGCATATATCAATGTATAATTTCTGTCATATTTGTATGTAAAGATGATGACCCGGAAATATGTTGTCCACTAAAAAGAGATTTTTGTTTTTAATGTGAAAACTGAATAAAGTCTGTTAAAAAAATAATAATTTTTTTGATATTTGTGATACATTTTAAATGCTCAGTTGACTTTCATGTTTAATGAATAAAAGAAATAATATAATAATAATGTCTGAACATCTGGTTGACTGTGTGATGAGTAATAATAATTTTTGTGATATTTGTGTTACATTTGAAATGTTCAATTGACTTTCATGCTTAATGAATAAAAATAATATAACAAAAACTACAAAACCAAACAAAACTATCATGACAATGATATAATGACACAATAGAAAGAAAACAGCAAACAAAACAATAATGACATTGACAATAAAGATAATGATATTAATAACAAAACAAACATAATGGCAATAATATCAAAAATAAAACAATGAAAATAATGATAAAACAACAAACAATAAAACAATGGCAGTAACTATAATGACGGATTTTAACAATGATAACAACGATAATGATGATGGTGATAATAACCACAGATGGAATCAAGCCGTCCCCTCCCCAAATAAGGCGAGGCAGACTCACCCCACCGCAAAATGCTCCGTCCAAAAAAGAAAATAAGTTTTAAAAAAAACCCCAACCCCTCAACCTCCGCCACTCCCTGAGGGGCGATGCTCCGAGGAAACAATTCCCCGGCCTCGAACGCCCGAGACGCCACCTCGCCTTGCGGAAGAAGGTGGGCGAAGGCCGCGCACGCGCGCCTCCTGCGGACCCGAAAGTGGTCGGTCGGTCGGTCACGCGCTTAAACGGACAAGATCCCGAAAAATGAAAATTGGATTAATGGAAGGGAAGTGGGAAAGCGAGCGAGAAAGACACACAGAAAGACACACAGAAAAAGACAGAGAAAGAAAAAGAGACAAAGAGAAAGAAAAAAACAGAGAGCAAGAGAAAGAGTAAAAAAAAGAGAGAGAAAGAGTAAGAAAGACTGAAAGAAAGAAGGAAAAAGAAAGAAAGAAAGAAAGAAAGAAAGAAAGAAAGAAAGAAAGAAAGAAAGAAAGAAAGAAAGAAAGAAAGAAAGAAAGAACCTGAAGAAAATATGGTAGCACCCGGGTGTTTTTTTTTTTTTAAATAATTGTCTTAAATTTTAAAAGAAATTTATATATTTAGGCAGGCGGGTAGGCAGCTAAGTAGGTAGATAGGTGGGTGGGTAGAAGGGCTCTTACTTGAGCAGTGGACTGGAGAACCTCTCAGGTCCCTTCCAACTCTTGTTATTCATTCCACATCCTGCCCTTTCCTGGGATTCTGTGTTCTCTTTTGATATAATCCTAATCAGTTATTTTATTTCTTGATATAACCCTAATCAAAGTTTGATGGGATGTCCTTTCTCCCAACACTGCGTATTTGAGAGTAATGGATTTCCGTTCAGGAGAAAGGGAGAGACGAAAGGGCTCTTCTAAGCAAGGGTTAATGGACTCAAGACCATAGGAATGGGTGGGCTGGAAAGGACATCAGCTAAAGGAAGGCTGAACCATCATGGAACCTGCCAGCAGCATCAGCATCAGCTTTCATCGTTCACAGCTCGGCTGGGACTGATGGGAACAAGAATCCAACCCAGCAGAACTGCACTTGATTAGAGAAGGCTGCTATGCAGGAATATCTTTTCTCATTAGGTTAAAGAAGAAAGTAAAGAGTTCAGATGTCCTGGTTCATTATATGAGAATAGCATAGAAATAGAATATAGAATAAAATAGGGATATAGAATAGAATAGGAATACAATATAGACTACACTAGACTAGGAATAGAATAGACTAGAATAGGACATGAATAGAATGGAATAGAGAATATAGAATGGAATGGAATATAAAAACAGTTGGAAGGGACCTTGGAGGTCTTCTAGTCCAGGGGTCTCCAACTTTGATAACTTTAAGACCTGTGGACTTCAACTCCCAGAGTTCCTCAGCCAGTTTTGCTTTGATCTCTGGGAGTTTGAAGAACACAATTCTTAAAGTTGCCAAGGTTGGAGACCCCTTCTCTAGTCCAACCTCCTGCTTAGGCAGGAAACTCTAGTTTATACCATTTCAGACAAATTGGTTATCCAATTTCTTTTTTAAAACTTCCAATTTTGCAACATTTACAACTTCTGGGGGCAAGTTGGTTCCACTGATTAATTGTTCTGTCAGAGAAGAAATTTCAGGGATTTGATTATTTTCCTTTCTTCAACAGATTCCTTCGTGGCAGAGGAAATGCAGAAGTGTGTGTGTGTTTTTCCCCCCAGAAGAAAAGGGATGAACGGATCCAATATCCTTTATCGGGAAGGGTGTTAAATCAAACTTTCAGCTCACATTAAATGATTCTATTCTAATGTCTTAACGCCGGGGGGGCGCCTCGGTTGAACGGCGCTTCGTGCTTCACGGCTCCCTCCCATAGCGCCTCGAGAGGAATGCTCGAAGGAACCTCCTCTGGCTAGGCGCGGACCAATCACCTCGCCGTATTTCAATCCTATTCATTTGCATACTTGGCGCGCGGGAGCGTAACGGAGCGGACCTTTGGGCCAATAACAACGCTGAGTTTCGGTGGATGAACCCTCCGGCGGCCTACAAATACTGGAACTTCGGCTTCGCAGCAACGTTTCCTGAGGTGGAATTTGAGTAAGTGTTGAATATGCCTGAACCGGCCAAGTCTGCTCCCGCGCCCAAGAAGGGCTCCAAGAAAGCCATCACCAAGACTCAGAAGAAGGGAGATAAGAAGCGCAAGAAGAGCCGCAAGGAGAGCTAC
>BHEV01102113.1:0-12083 GCA_004319985.1 Emydocephalus ijimae
CCAACTTCGTTCCAGACTAGCACCTACTCCCATCTCATCCCCTGAATCTCCAACTGGGGGGGGAAGGGACATCGAGGGGACTGAAAAAAAATAACAGATGATTTAACAATCGAAACCCAGCAGTCTACACAACCAACCATGGGATACTCACCACCAGAAGGAGAACCGGGCCGGGGAGTGGCCTCGCCACGTGACAGCACCGAGATGGAAACAGATCCAGGGAACCCAGAGGACAGCATTGGCGAGAGCAGAGAGAACAGCCCAGAGCCATTCGATGAAACAGTGGGACCGTTTTCGCCATCCAGCTCAGCAAGCAGCCCACCGGAACCATAGCCAGGACAGAAACTGGTGGAACAGCACAGATCAAGCAGACAGGTGAAGCGACCTGCCTACTTACGAGAATACGTCACCCCACCCCTCAGACGGAACCTAGGGGGGAAGGGTGTTATGGACTAAGCCAACGCATAAGTAACAACCCTAATAGCTTTACTTTTACAGCAGGCTCGTAATCCTGCATTTCTCATTGGCCCGCGAATAGCGAGTCGTGATTGGTCGATTCTGGCCAGTCCGATTGGCTGTTAGCGGGTCTCTCTGATTGGACGCTTGTTAGAGTGATAAACTCAAATCATTGGTTGTTTTGACAGCAGCCAGCTCTATAAAAGAGCTGCTGCTGCCCAAGTATTTGCTCTGTTCTGAAGTCACGAATAAAGAATTGAAGTCACAGTTCGATGTCTCGTCTCCTTTCCTTGCGCCCCTGCTCAAGACATAACACTTTGTAAAATATAATAAAATTAATAAATTGGTTGTGTGTGATTCTGATTATTAGTACTACCTATTTTTAATGTTGCTGGGCATTGATTGTAATGCAATTAATTCAGCTTTTCTGCAGTAAAGTTTTAACTCTTCATTTTCCCAAGGAGTTAGCAAGCCATACTATATAACACATCATCATCTTGCACAACTCATACTTTTGTTTTTTCTTTCCATCTGGCTTTGGGGGAGTCCCCGCTGCAACTCAATAACACCTCCATAACTGATCAATCAAAATTTGCATGTCTCACTTAGACTACAAAATTTAGTATTTTGGTTTGGGCCTTTTTGTCTTATAGCAAACACAAAATACTACTGTCTTTATGAATGATATTGTTAATCACTATAGATTTAGAACCAGCAAAATACCCTAAGAGAAATAAATAAAATGATACATTACTTTTTGTGTGACAATTAAAATTCACTTCACTAATTAGTAATGCATACTGGGGTATTTGGGCAATGTTAATTCCAAAACTCAAACCAAGATTCTCAGTGAGGCTTTTTTCACTTCAAATATCACTTTCAAAGATGTCTGGAAAAAATGGAGGGATTATAGCCTTTAGCCTTTATCTTTAGCTTTTATGTTGTTTTCAATAGTAAAATAAAACTTTATCTCCATGTAAGAGTTATAATCTGGCTATAATCTGACCTGCTTTATTGACTGTTCTGTCCATGGTATAGTCAGACCTGAGATCAGCGTAACCCTTATGGATCGCTATAATCTGGGGCAGGCATGACAATCTCCCCTTTAAGAACTATGTTTTATCTAAAAGCCATTGTCTTTTAGACAAGAGGAAAGTCCAGTTCTTTTCAACCTAGCTTTCCACATCTACCAGGTCTCCAAGTTAATTGTCAGTGCAAAGATTTGAATTGGCTTAAAAATCACTGAATAAAAGTGATGTGGATGAATAGTGAAATGAAAACGAAAGAGCCAGATTTCTCTCCCATTGCTTCATAATACAATTCTCCCTATGTCTATCAGCTACTGTTTGAACATGGGGTTAAAGCTAAACTCCTATCTCAAAACAACTGAATTGTCAGTTTGCATCATCTGATAAGTTGCTTTTGAACTCATCTATGCAAAATATTTGCAACAAATCAAAGAGAACTTTGATGGTTAAACCTGCCAGTCTAGCTATCTATCAAATGTCTTCTCCTTCCCCTCCTCACTCTATATCAAGGAGATTGATTTTATGGGTATTTTCTGGCTAGTAAGGCTGATAAGAGAAATCTGATGGATTTCATAATCCTTGCCCTTCATGTGCCTTCATGTGCCTTCTGTAAAGAAAGCTTGGGTTGTGCTTGTGGTAAAGTTAATAAGTTGGAGGGAGAACCCCACAAATTTTTGTTGATATAGTTTTCTGCCATTTTAAAGACTGTCGGATAGTACTTTAACTTGGATATGAGAAAGAATAACAGAGTAACAGAGTACAGGAAGGGACTTCGGAAGTTTTCTAGTTCAACTCTCTGCCCAGGCAGGAAACCCTATGCCATTTCAGACAAATGGTTGTTCGATCTCTTCTTTAAAATCTCCATAGCGTCCACAACCTCTGGAGGCAAGATGTTCCACTGATTAATTGTTCTGTCAAGAAATTTCTCCTTAGTTCTAGGTTGCTTCTCTCCTTTTTTAGTTTCCATCCATTCCTTCTTGTCCTGCCTTCTGGTGCTTTGGAGAATAGATTTACTCTCTCTTCATTGTGAAAGCCCACAGGTGGTATTCAGCAGGTTCTGACCAGTTCTAGAGAACTGGTAGTGGAAATTTTGAGTAGTTTGAAGAACCAGTGGTAACTTTCCCCCAAGAGTGGAGAGGAATGGAGATTTTACAGTATCCTTCCCCTGCCAAGCCCACCAAGCCACACCCACAGAACCGGTAGTAAAAAAATTTTTTGAATCCCACCACTGTGGAAGCCTCTTAGATATTGGAATACAAAACCCAATCGGTTTTTTTGGCAGTGGTTTGTCATTTCCTGCTTTCCAGGGCTGAGAGAGAAAGAGAGGGTTAAGGAGGGAAGGAGGGAGAGACAGTGAGATAGAGAGACAGAGATTGGCCAATGCCGAGCTGACTTTGTGCCTAAGGAAAGCAAGAATTCATAATCTTCTGGTTTCTAACCTGATGCCTTAACCAAACTGGCTCAAAACCCCAAAAACCTTCAGATGATGTGGTAGGAACTGTATTTTTCACAAGTCATGAACAGAAGACCTTTCAGAACTAAAACTACTTTGAAAAGGTGAAAGATGCTACTGTCAGAATGAAAGCAGAGGAAGAGGGGAGAATAGAGGAAACATGTATGTAGATGACTGCTGGCCCTATTTTCTTTATTTTTGCCAGGTGTTAAGGAGTGGCAAACCAGTAAACCCTTCCTACTTAATTGACTTCCTCTTGACTCTGGTTTCTATCATTACAGTAGTTAAGAGATTTTCTTTACCTCTTCTCTAACAGCATTGCTTTAGTTTCTTGGGATTGTAGCTTCATGGACCACCTAGGCTTGGAACTGCGGCTGCCATCTCATTCTGTCGAATGGAGCACATTAGGGAAATCTGGACTGGGAAATGGTATTTTAAAAATAAAGTCTGTGCTTTTGGGGACATACAGCTATAATAGCTCCATGCAGCAAACTTGAGATCACTTCAAAATAATTACTTGTGCATAGTGACCTCCTCATGTTCCAGCTTGAAGGATGCATATCTTGGTGTCTGACAAAACTATAAGTCATGGTTTTGGTATAACTATTGGTGACTTCTTATTCCTTTTACTGATATATCTTTATACTTTTGGGTAAAGCAATAACTATTTTGAGGCCATGAGAAAGAGGAAAATCCAAAAAAGCAGCCTCTTTATTATGCCAATTGAACTTTTAAAAATCATGGTGTCTGTACCTGCTTTAAATCTCTTATTTTCTACAGAAGGGAAGGTTCTTATTGTCAACAGAAACAATTTTGCATAGAATGCTTCATGGTAGGGTTTGCGGTTTACTGCATAGTACAAGGTGTTTGTTGTGGCAGTGTGACATGCAGAAATCATTCAGTCAAGTGTGATGAGCTGAAACTCCTTTTTCTGTTCCTTCTCTTTTGTAGACCAGATATACCCACCTGTTCGATGTGTTGATTTGCAAAAAAAAGTGTAAAAGGCTTGGTCAGCAGCTGTATGGTTGAATAATTGATCAGTCATAACCAATTACCAAATCATAAAACACTCATTGAAAAGTTTGGAATGATTTCCCTTATTAACTCCCCCTCCCCAATATGTCAATGTGCTAAAGCTTAATGTAATGTATCTATTATGTATGAATTAAGGCACAATGATTTATGGTATACAGTAGGGGTGTCAAATTGGATTTCTTGGAGGGCCAGGTTAACATTGCTGGTGTGGGGGAGAGGGAAGGAGATGGGATGGACGCCCTTCTGCGGCACCTTGCTGGCCAAAATGGGGCACAAGGGGGCCTTCCATGGGTGCTGCTGGAGGCTGTCCTGGGCAAAAATAGGCTGTGTGGGGGCTGTCCACAGCCCCCGCCTCCACCCCGTTTTTGCTAGCAGAGGCACCAGGGGCTGGTTCTTTGCTATTTCCAGGTCAGCCCTGTGGGCTGGATTAAGCACCCTGCTATATGTATGAACAGGCTGCTTCAAACACAAACAATGGCTTAGTGAGATATAGGAATCTACTCACTATGTTAATGTGACCCAGAACAACATGGTCTGGTTTCAATTTAACATAATATGAATCCGGTAATTTGGGCTTATTCATTAAATCAGAGCTATGGACACCATGTAAGAAACTGTGAGAAGTTTGAGAGAGAAAGGAAGGAACTCTAGGCGGAGACCACAAATAATGGGAAATGTGTTTGTTATTAGCTAATAACAATCTCATAAGTGGTAGTTCAGGATGAAGAAATACAAAATGTGCAAATAGATATTGCCTTAAGAAAATCTGTAATATAAAGACAGATGGAGGTTCTAATTCTGTCCTGAAGTCTGCTTGATACTGGCTTCCTTGATCGAGCCTTGATGTGATTTCAGTTCAAAGGTGCTATCAGGAGTGGCCCAAGGTGCTATGCTGCTTAGGGGTAAAGGCTTTTTAGGACATTCACCTGTTGAGACTTCTCTGTCTCCCAATTCAGTTCAATGACTCTTTCTTATATACAAACCAGTCAAGAGATTTGTTTCTTGCCTGCCTTTCCTTCAGGAGCTCAAAGTGGCATACCTAGCACCAGTGTTGGGATTCAATTTTTTTTACTACCGGTTCTGTGGGTGTGGCTTATTTGGTGGTCATGTGACTGTGGGCATGGCTTGGCGGTCATGTGACTGAGTGGGTGTGGCCAACTTAATGTCACTCACATCGAGGGCTGCCTCACCTGGTCCCTCCCTCCCTAGCCATTCCTTGTCACACCCAGCCTCAACTTATCTATAGTTCTGTAAAAATGTTGTTCACCTTTTTTTGACTTTATTATCTACATACTATAGATGTACTTTCATGGACCACTGAAAGGAGGAAATGGCTCACATGCTTTGCCCAAGAGTGTAATAGGCAACAGGCTTTTAAGGGGCTGCCAGAAAGAAGGGGGGGCAATGTATTTTCCAAAGCACCAGGAGGCAAACAAGAAGAAATGGATGGAAATTGAACAAAGAGAGAAGCAATCTAAAATTAAGGAGAAACTTTCTGACAGTGAGAACAACCAGTGGACCTGCTTGTCCCCAGAAGTTCTGGGTGAGCAATCACTGGAAATTTTTAAAAGACTGGACAGCCATTTCTCTGAAATGGTATAGGGTTCCCCCCAAAGTCCCTTCTAAGTGTCATTCTGACATCTTTCCCAGGACCTCTACTCAGAGTTTGGCATCCTCAATTTTCCTGCCTGAGCAGGGACTTGGACTAGAAGACCTCCAAACCCCCTTTCAACTCTGTGAAACACACATGTATTTATGCTCTGGACTATAGACATTGAATGCATGTTAACCCTGAAAAATATGTGGTAGCCCTGGGCAAAAGAAAGGCAGTAGAATCACTCTAGGTGTAGGGACAGTGTAAAATATTAATACATGATAAATAATGGAACAATTAAAAATAATAGCACAGAGTTTTTTTTTTCTCTCTCCCTCCCTTCCTTCATATTTTTCTTCCTTTCTTTCTCTTTCTTTGTCTCTTTCTGTCTTTCTCTCCCTTCCTTTCTTTCTGTCTCTCTCTCACACACACAATCTCTCCCTATTTCTTTCTTTCTTTCTTTCTTTCTTTCTTTCTTTCTTTCTTTCTTTCTTTCTTTCTTTCTTTCTTTCTTTCTTTCTTTCTCTTTCTTCCTCTTTCTCTCTCTCCCTTCCTCTTTCTTTCTTGTTTTCTTTCTTTCTTTTTCTTCCTTCTCTCTCCCTCTCCCTCTCCCTCCTCCCTCTCTCTCTCTCTCTCTCTCTCTCTCTCTCTCTCACACACACACACACACACACACCTGTCAGCCTTTATTTCCTCTCATTCCAGGCACCTTACTCACAAGGGGAAATGAATCCAGCATTGGAGAAGTTCTGCAGGTTAATGGACTTGCATTTGCAGCTCCTGCAAACTTACACATGACTGGATCCCCCCCCCCCCGCATTCTTTCCCTCTCGCTCAGGCACTTTACTCACAAGGGGAAGCAATTCTTCTAGTGTCCATGAAGAATCCAGCCTTGGAACAGTTTTGCAGGTTAACGGTCCACTGCTCTACCCACAGTCATGTGTTTTCAAGTGGCTGCTTGAAAATGCATGGCTAGGGCAGGGGAGCAGTCCTCCTTTAAAATGGGGTGAGTGAGCATTGGGAGGGCGGGGCAAGAGAGTGAGCGGAAACCAGGTGACCGGGTTGGGGCCATGGCCAGCTAGATGTTGCTTCCGGCTTGGCGACCCACACCAAATTCTTGCTACCAGTTCGCCTGAGTAGGTGCGAACTGGCTGAATACCACCTCTGTCTAGCATTCTTTCCTCCCATTTTCCCATGACAATAATCAGAGGTGGTATTCAGCACATCCTGACCAGTTCTGGAGAACTGGTAGTGGAAATTTTGAATAGTTCGGAGAACTGATAAATACCACCTCTTACTGAGCCTGCACCCATCTATTCTTTGCCTTCCAAGTCCCAGATGATCGGCTGGGTCTTCTTTTGTTGCCCTGCACAAGAGAAAGGAGCTGGAAAGCAGGTTAGTGGGATGGGGTGGGAATGGGATTTTGCAATAACCTTCCCCCAGGAGTGGGGAGAAAATGGCGATTTTACAGTATCCTTCTCCTGCCCTGCCCACCAAGCCAAGTCCACCAAGCCACACTATGTCCACCACACCATGCCCACAGAACCAGTAGTAAAAAATGTTGAATGATAACAATGCTGGTATACAAATTGGACTAAAACCTGCATCTCCCTCTCTTAATCTGTTAATGTAATCTTGTGTTTCTTGGCAACTTTAATATATGTGCTTCTCACTGGGGAATTCTGGGTGTTGATCCACACTTCTTAAACATGTTAAGGTTGAGAAACACTGCTTTGAACCCTGGACTGGACTGGCTCTCCTAGATTAACTCAATGGCAAAAGCCAGTAGGCTGGAAATATTTCTAAACATAAAGATTTGAGAAGGGAGACATATTTTAGAAAATGAAAAGGAACCAGATTTTTGATATGGAATTTCTCAATGATCTTTTGTCTGCAAAAATCAATGTCCCAGCAATAAATTCACAGCATTATGCCACTAGATGGGGATAAAGCTGTTTTAATGATGTGAAGCATCATCTAGAGTGTTGTGCTTGCACCATCTAGCAGGCTTTTTGGGGAGAAAAGAAAGTTCCACTTGAATCAAGACTTCATATTACCTAGCTTTTTTCACATCCTCCCAATGCCTTTGGAAACATTACTTCATTCTTTAGATGGATATCAGGTTCTTGCATTTTATCTGGACCCCATAGCAGTATTTCACCTAGGCTAACATTTGTTTCTGGTTCTCCAAATTTCATCTAAAGGATATGGCCTTAGTGTCAATCCAAAAGGATGTTGTCATCTTTAAGCTTTGCTTCCAGATTGGAAAACTGTTGCCTTCCAATGTAAGCTATCTCCGTAAGAGTGGAAGCAACATCAGCAACCCGTCTCCTGGATATTCTCTAACTAGAGTTGTGCCCATCAATGACATTGCATCAACCATCTATCTTCATCAAGCATTTTAAATTGGGACTGTGCTCCTGAAAATGCCCAAATTTCAGCAGAAGTATCCTCGCTTTAGTTACCTTGTAATAATCAGATCCACTCCGCATGTGCCTGAATCACCACAATGAAGAGTTATTAGCTGCCATTGCAATTCTCCAAGCAGGCATCTATGAAGTAACACAATCTGTGCCCTCTACCCTGCTTGATTTCAAATATCCCCATTGATTGTTCCAGTCAAAAACTGAAGAGAGTCAACAGTGTACCTAATTTTATGATATACATGCTGGACAGAATTTCCACAATGAATTATCTAAGCTATAGAAGATTTGAATGGAGCTCTGCCCACTGAATCCAATCTTATAAATTTACAAATGACTGGAGTTAAAGATGAGTGGTTAGTATTACATTTCCCTTATAAATACTCTAGTTTGGCTTCTCCCTCCCCTATCCTGTGTAGTCTACAATATGCTAGAAGCTTTCTTGCAAAGCCTAGTGATTCTTCACTTTATCAATTCTCCATGAAACACAAGAATTTGGCAATATCTGTAGCTGTTTTCTTTATTGCAAGCAGCTATCTTTTATTTAACAACAATTTTTTTTTTATTTTCAACCAATACCTTTCTTTAGAACAAATGTTAATTAACTGCAATTACTGACAAGGATGAAATGTTTCACTGAAAAGGGTGTGTAAGAAAAGGAGAGAAAATAACACATTTTTTTTCATTTTCCCACAACAGAAGTGATGAAATAAAGTGTCCCAAACCTCCTAAAAACTGCCTGAATGAATATCAAGTGAGTGGTTAAGCTGTTAGTCGCCAAACTTCAGTAACACAAGATCAACCTGTCAAATGAGTCACAACAGTATTCGTGCTGATAATGGGCTGATGTTATCATAAGATTATCATAAACATAGACAAACTCTGTAAGGCCTGGCATGCAACCTTGGTGCCTGTCCCACATCAATAGTCTGGTATTTTGTAAGGCACACCTATGCCAGGTAGGCTTAAAGGCATGCAGGGTGATACAGCTCCAAACATTTGTGCCCAAACAAGGAAATATAAAAATTGAAATTTCTGGCTAATTTAAATCCCCCAGCAGCAGCCAGACTCTCTGGAAAATTAAAAAGCAGGACATGAAAATAGTAGCCATGTTCTAGTAGTCCATCAATAACTAGAATTGGGAATCAAATGGCCTGTCACTATCAAACTCTAAAAGCAAATTAAGCCACCATGATTTATCCTTTCCAAATTCAGTACAATCAATGGCAAAAAAGCAGAACCAGTGAAGTATAGTGATCAAAATTATTTTGACTGGAGCAAATCTGTAGTGTTTCAAGTCAAAAATAGTTTGACTTGGGAAACATAGAAAAGTTATAAAATGGAGCAAAACTCAGTTGATAACTGTTTCACTTAGTGACAGAAATTTGGGCCATAAGTTGGGGACTTACTTGTACAACAAATAATTAACTAGACAGTGTATAAATGACTGTTTTGCTGGTTCTGTCCTGAATTTACAGTCCTATCCTGAGCCTATCAGTTTCACCAGTGTCAAGTCAGCCTTTTCCAATAAAATGCTTTTCTAGCCATGTTGGATTACAATTACCATAAATCTCAGATAATTCATTGGTTAGGGAATGCAGATGTGCAGGTTATCACATTTGGAAAGCAGTAGATTAGGGAAGAATAAAAATTGGTCTGCCAGCACATCATTTCTGGTCTTCCACATACATTTGATAAACACCACTTTGCATACAGAAAAAATAGATCAACAGAGGATGCTGTAGCCATTACTCTTCACATTCCTCTGACTCATCTAGAATAGTGGGGAGGGGGGGGGCTATTTGAGGATGCTTTTTGTGGATTTTAGTTCTGCGTTTAATACAATTCTTCCACATAGAATAGTGTCTAAACTTCTGGACCTTGGCCTTTCTTATTCAATCTGCCTTTGGATTATGGATTTCCTATCTGGCTGCTCACAGAGGTCAGATTAGGTAATTATACCTCTTCAGCCCTTATTCTTAACACTGGTTCACCACAGAGTTGCATGTTGAATCCCTTACTCTGTACTCTTTATGTGCATGACTGCATTCCCACTCATGCTAAATTTGCAGATGATACAACAGTGGTGGGACTTATCTCTGGAGGGGATGAGTCTGCCTACTGAGATGAGGTGGATCAGTTGGTTTCCTGGTGTGGAGACAATAACTTGGTCCCAGTGGTGGGACTTATCTCTGGGGGGAGCAAGGAGCTTATAGTGGATTATAGAAGGAACAGATCAGACATCCAGCCCTTGCTTATCAATGGAGACCAAGTGGAGCAAGTGGCCAGTTTTAAGTTTCTGGGTGTTACCCTAAAAGAGGACCTAATCTGGGGTGCCCACATTGCAGCCCTGGTCAACAGGGCCCAGCAGAGATTATACTACCTGAAACTTCTCAGAAAATAACAACTGAATGAAAAACTTCTGGTGACCTTCTACCGCTGCACCATTGAGAGAATTTTAACATACTGCACTTCTGTATGGTTTGCCAATTGCACAGTGGCAGATAGGAAAGCAATCCAGAGGGTTAATGTCATTGCCCGGAAGATCATTGGTTGCCCTCTCCCCTCTTTCTAGCTCCCGCTGCCTAAAGAAATTTTAAAACATTCTCAAAGATCCATCTCATCCTGGGAACCCTTTTCTTGAACTATTACCATCTGACAGACGGTACAGAATAATAAAAACAAGGACAAATAGGCTGAAAAACAGCTTCTATCCCAGGGCAGTCACTCTTTTGAATTTTGCTATGTAGTGCAGCATTGGTGTGGTGTCAGGGGTTTCCAGTTCAATGTGTGGAGGGTGAAGGATGCATGTTTATGTTTGTTGTGAATCAATAAATACTTAATAAAGATTATTAAGAGCTTGAAGCAAAATGCAGGGTTCTGGCCCTGCACTTCTGATTGGCCGATAATAGCGACATCGGATTGGTCCGTTCAGGAGAATCTGATTGGCTATTAACGAGCCTCTCCCATTGGTTAATGGAGCTAGCGCTCCCTGTGTTTTCATTGGTTAAATAAGTTAAGAGTTGCCTATATAAAGGGGCCCATCGTGGCCATTGAGCTGAGCTGTTTCACATGTAAATAAAGAGTTTGAAGTTCACTGTTTCACTGACTTGTCTCCATCCTTGCACCCATGCACAGAACATAACACTGGCGACGAGGATGGGATGTGGAGACGTCAGAGTTTACTGAACAATGAAGAACCATAACTGAGCATGTGACTGAACGCACCAATGGCAGAACCATGTCCGGCAGCATCATACCACCCGCTCCATTCGACCCGGCACAAGAAGACTGGGACTCATATATGGATCGCTTCCAGATATTTCTGGAAACCAACAATTTGAAGGATGCCACTACCGGAAAGAAACGAGCGGTATTCCGAACTCATTGCGGGCCAACCGTATTCAAGATGGCCAAGGCACAAGCAAAACCGGCAGAAGTAAAGTCTATGGACTGGGACGTCCTCGAACCACTGCTGAGGGCTCACTACGCACTGACCGTGCCAACGCTCGTGAGAAAGCATGAATTTTATCAGAGAAGTCAGCGGAAGCGGGAAAGTGTTGCTGATTTCATCGTGGATCTCCGGAATCTGGGAGGCCTATGCGAGTTTACCGACTTAGAAGAAGCCCTAAGAGACCGAATAGTTCTGGGATTAGATGCACCAGGCACTCAGAGTAAACTAATGGCGAAGGGCGACATTAGCCTTAAAGATGCCATCGCTGAAGCTACTGCAGCAGAAGCAACCAGAAAGTCGGCTGCCCAAATGCGCCCAAATGCGCCGCACCAACAAGCCTGCAACATTTCACCTCAGTCAGAGGGACAGCTAGATACAGCCCACCACGAGGACCTTGAATCATCATCAGAAAGCGACGAGGAAGAGGTCCATCGACTTCGGTCCGAACGGGACCAACACCAGAAATCGCAGTACCAATGCGCCAGATGTGGAGCAAGCCACCCCCGGTCAGAATGCAAATTGCTCGACGCGCTCTGCCATGTGTGCGGGAAAAGAGGCTATATAGGATGGGTCTGTAGAAGCAAGCCAGGACCCAGCCAGCCCTCAAGGGGGGCTAACTATCGCCAACTGACGGGAAGTC
>BHEV01102122.1:0-17302 GCA_004319985.1 Emydocephalus ijimae
CACGATGTAAATAAAGAGTTGAAGTTCACTGTTCCAAGCTGTCTCCAATTATTATGACTCATGCACAGTACTTAACACTTACTGTCCCTGTCCTATTGTTTCTTTTATTTTTCTTATATGTATCCATTTCATGTATTCATAAATATGTATACACTTATACCTGTTATCTTATAATCGCTTGACAAAATAAAATAAATAAATAAATAAAGTAGCCCAAACACCATCAGGATATCATATCTTCAGATTCCATATCACCTGCACTGTTGAATGCTGTACTTTATGTTAACCCTTATGCTTCAGAGGGTTGAGCTGCAATCAGAAATGTCCCTTCTTTAAGCCAAAAAAGTTTGGCTTCCTTTGTGTCACTACTATTAGGAGAGACTTTTATGACTTCTTAGACACATGGCCCCTTTTGGCTTGCCAGCAAGGGTCAGGTCTAGGAACTTTTAAGTCTTCCTTCGTTTTTCAAGCTTCTTGTAAATAACAAAGCTTGAAGGCTATTGCAGTTCACAGGTCAATCAAACAGCACACAAGATAAAGAGCCTCCCGGGTGTCCAAAGTCTCCTGACATGGCTGACACAATAGCCAGCTGACCAAACAGCTACATATTACCCCAGGATAGAAAAAGTGACAGAAGCAGGCAGCTTAAGTCTGCCTGTTGTTTCAACTTTGATCTGACCGTACTCATTGCCTGGCCATGAGCTGAATAGAGGCACAATCTGAGGATAGTTCCCCAAATCATGGTAGGCCATGGTTTTTGTATGCAGAATATCAACATTCTCTATTCTCTTAATTATTCCTTTGTTGCAGATGTTGAGAACAGCATTAGACTTGACAATACATCGTGTTTTGTTTTTATTTAAAGAAATCAGATCTGAAAACACAGGAATTGCTTTTAATTGAATGATTCATAACTATTAGCTGCTTAAATAGATGTATAGCTGCTAATGCAGTTCTGGGCCACATCAACATAGGAATAGCATCAAGATCATGAGAAGTAATAGTACCACTCCATATTGCACTCGTAAGGCCACACTTGGAATACTGTGTCCAGTTCTCATTGCCTTGATAGAAAAGAAGATTCTGAAGCCCTAGAAAGAGTGCAGAGAAGACGATAAGGGATCTGTGGGATAAATCATGTGATGACCAGTTAAGGGAACTAGGTATGTCTAGCTTAACAAAGAGAAGGAAGGCATGATAGCTGCCTTGAGGGGCTGTCATAGATAACAGGGAGTCGACTTATTCTCCAAGCACTTGAGAATAGGACAAGAAGGCAATGGGTGGAAGCTCATTAAAGAGAGATCCAACTTGGAACTAAGGAGAAATTTCCTGATAGTGAGAACAGTTAATCAGTGGAACAGCTTGCCCAGGAGAGTTATGGGTGCTCCATTGCATTATCAAGTTATAAAGAAAAGATTGGATAGCCATTTGTCCAGGATGGTATAAGTTCTCATACCTTGGCCAGGAGGTTGGATTACAAGACCTCCAAGATCTATGATTCTACTGATCAGCTTCTTTTAAGACATTTATGAACTGAATAATATCAAATTATAAAAGAAAGATTAGGTTAGAAATAACTCACCAATTTTGCAACATCCAGAGAGAGGTAATAAAACATTGAAAAACCAATCAACAAAACAAGTAATCATGTAATAGGGTTCAAAAAAATTTATAGATGCGGGGGGGGGGAATCTTTTGGGTCTAGAATAAAATTTGATTTTGATGTTAAAAACAATCCTCTTGTACCACTTAATTTCTTACAGTCTTTTTTCATTTGCATTTCACTGTTTTAACAATACAACACCCCCCCCCCAACCTCAAGTTCTTGAACTCTGAAACAGGTCTGTCCACAATCTGATATTTTTTTTATTTTGGGCCATTTTCTTACTTTTTAACGTTCAGCCAATCTGCCTTTCCCCCTCTCTACTAAATGCAAACAGAGTAGAACTCTGACCTTAGATAGGGCATGATTAACAGCATGGCTTCCAAAGGCAGTCCAAGAAGGAAGCAGATGGAATGCAGCAAAGACAGGAAGAATTATTGTGGACAAAGGTCAGATGGATCAGAGCCGCATAAGATGATATCTGAAAACTGACACGTTCCAGGAATTTTTGGCACATTAATGTCACCTTAAAGAGCATTTATTGCATATCCCCAAAGCTATGCTGCATGTTAAGGTTCATGAATTCTATGCAAGTACATTTTGGATTTTTTTTAAAAAAATTAGGAACGGTGGAAAGTGAGGAGGTGGGAAGATTTACTGCTATTTGGTATGCCAACCAAATACCCCCACTGTATGTCTGCTCTGCTTCTAAATCTGCCCTCTGAAACAGTTTCTTTCTATCGTGTGTTCAGGGTTTTTGGGGGGGGTTGGGTTTTTTGGGGGGGCTTTCTCACAAGCCCACGCTAAAATGTTCCTTCATGGTCTTCAGATTTCAAGCATTGATTAAACGTATCTTTATACATGTTTTCTATTTTCTCTTTTTTCCCCATTTTCTATTTTCTCTCATTTTCTGATCATTCTCTTCTAAATTACAACACAATGTGAATTTCAATCCTAAATAATAGATTCTTGAACAGTTGCCAGTTATTCTCCATGTCTCATTTTCTACCAGACAAAACCAGGGAGGGGAATAGGAGTTATTTTGAAAACATCTTTCTCGTGTTTTCTACTTTCATGGGACTCGGTAATCTCTTCTTCTCCCTTAAAGGTTTATTGTCCTCATCCCCTTCCTAGAGTCAGATTTGCATGCTTTCACGGGACAATTGCTCAGCGTTGGGCTTGGGGGGGGGGAGGAATCATTACATTGTCACTAAAATCACCTTAAGTCATAACATGATCTGAAAGATGCAGGGAACTTAACCCTCAATTTGTGATGTTTTCCTTCGGATTCTTAAACCTTCCCTGCTTTAGCCCCGAATATTTTTTTTGCTAGAGCAGATAAAAAGCAATAGTTGGTGAATTTGTTCCCACTGGCCATATTTCATAGGTCTGAGCAGATCTGAAAAGTTGCTTTGCCTGATTAATGGCCATTACTCTGTGGTGGGATTCAAAAATTTTTACTACGTGAATGTGGCTTGGTGGGAGTGGCTTGGTGGGCATGGCAGGGGAAGGATACCACAAAATCCCATTCCCTCCCCACTCCACTAACCTGCTTTCCAGCTCCGTTCTCCTGTGCAGGCCAACAAAAGAAGACTCAGCTGATCAGCTGGGACTTGGGAGGCAGAGAATAGATGAGGGTAGGGCCAGTCAGAGGTGGTATTGGCCAGTTCTCTGAACTACTCAAAATTTCCATTACTGGTTCTCCAGAATTGGTCAGAACCTGCTAAATACCACCTCTGCCATCACTCAATTAACACAGCTTCTCTGCATGTGCTTCTCTTTTTCCTTCTTCCCTACTTTTCTTGAATCTGGACATGTTTTGTTGGGCTTTTGTGACCCAGAATACATCTGGATATAGGCAACACTTGGAGCCTTTTTTTGTGAACTTGCTATGGACTTATGTGGGTGCATCCAATTTTGGAACCCAGAAAGCAAGTAGGTCAGCTTGTTCCTTTTTGCTTGTTCTCTTCATATCTCAGGATAATTATCTTGGATACTCAGCTGATACTTTGCATTTTCTCTAAGCAAATAGGCACATTTTCAAACAAAGCCCTCAGCTGAAACCACCCACATTTTTTTCTTTTGTGGTTACAGAAACTTATAATAGTCTATAGATGATGCTAGAGGCTCATGCTTCATTTAGCAGTATGCCAGTTTTTGATTTACTTTCTTTAAAAAAAAATATGAAATAATGCTTCTAAAAAGTCAGGTAGGAGCAGGCAGTCTGGTAGGCACCAGAAAGTTCCTCATAGACATCAGGTTATCTAATAATTTTAATATAGCATTACTGTGGATTTGAATTAAAGTTACTATGTTTTCTGGTAAGAACATTATAGTTACTGCATACTGTTAATTGCAGCAAGGTGTGAAAACGCTTTTCCACATCTGTTTATTAGAAATGAAATAACCAGCAATTAGCTCAATATGTAAAATATTTTACTGCTCACATGGAAGCTTTTGCAAGAGCAAATTGCATGGAAATTCTTTAAAGGGAAGTGGTAAGTTATATGGCGTCTACGGTCTTATTTATTTTATTTATTATTTAATTTATTTCTGAGATCCTGTTCATTCTGTGAAGTTTAAACATAACTAACTCTTCATATGGTGTCACTGTATTTTCAGCTTGGTGAAATTCGGGTTTCTTTGAACTACAGGGAAATTGATGTGAAAATTGTGTGAGAGCATCGCTGGAGCTGACTTGGGACCCATTCCAAGTAGATTGCACCTGAAGGAATCACAGGGTTTATAGTCATTCTTGGCAGCAAGGTAGGCATCAACTCCTGGTATCTTTGGACAGCTGCCCAACTGAGGCACTGATGGCACTTCAGGCAAGAGCAGAATCTTGCTGTCTTTTTAATTTCCTACTTTGCCCTTGTATCGCACCAGTTTTTCTTACAATGAGACATCCAGAGGGACTAACACTGTCTGATACATAGATCACTGCTAACCATGTGCAATAGTTTGACCAGGATCTCTCTATTAGATCTGGCATTGGCAGAGTAGCTTAGACTGGAGATCAGACTGATGCATATAAGTTTACCTGGAGATCAGACTGATGTGCATGAATTAATATTTATATACATTGCCTTACGTATAAGGGAACTCCATAATGATTTGCTTATTCGTGTCAGAAGCATCACAATTAAAATAAGACATAATATCTATCTATCTATATACCACTCATGCATCATCACAAAATCTCCAGAACTGTAAAGCCTTCAAACTTGAAATTTGGCACATATGTTCCTCTTGGCTTCTAGGAGCTCACTAAAAAAGGATTTTTCAAAGTGACCATCAGAGCATTAGTATTTTGTATATTATTATTAACATGGTCTGATGCAAAGGAATTGTACTTCCCCACCCCACCTGAAAAGAAATCTGTTATAAATGAAAAACACAAGCAGAGGAGAGGAGTTTCAGTTTTAGTTTTACAGCACCAAGCAGCTTTAGTACAGAACAGCTAAGCTAAGCCACACCCAGGCTCCTTGCTGTCTCTTTCTTGCTCACACAGCAAATATTGTTTCAGTTTCCAGAAGAATACCGATGGAGGTGGGTAGACAGTGGCAGAATTTTTCCCCCTGATTTTCCTCCCCCAAAACTAAGCCTGACCACATAGTTTCAAAGCGAAGCATGAGTATCGAGCTAGTATGACATAAAATTTAAAATATAAAATACAAGATTAAAAGGTGTACATGTTAAATAATCCAGAAGCATCCAAAGAGTAAGGAGGTACTCATTTCTATGATAGTAGCTACCCCATCTCTTCTCAGGCTGCTCATAAATTCATTCTCTGGGTCTGAGCCTTTTAAAAATGAAGTTCTCAGCTTCATGCTCTGCGATCATCATTGTTGTCAACAATAACATATGATCTGAGAACATCTAATCCATTGGATCCTTGAAGACTGTCCACAAAATTTAGTTTGATCTCAATGTGTATTATTTCATAGTCCAGGTTTTCACTGTGAGCCCTTGCCCAAAGATATGCCATTTGTAGAGGATGTGGGTTCTCAATTTCTGAGGTTTTTAAAAATAGATGGCACAACTAACTCCCTTCCAATTCTGTTATTCTGTTAACCACCTCTCAAGGATAGTTTATTGATTTCCATGCACATTGCAGAAAGTTGCTGCAGATAATCTTTGTAGTCCCTTCTACCTTCAGCAACACAAAAGGCCACAATGGGTGGGAATTCTACAAGTTCAACATCAATGTATCTGGAAAGCACCCAAGTTGGAAAGAATGTCTTAGTTAATGGGTGTATATTTGGCTTCTGTTATAAATCTTATTATATTGTCATGTGCAATAGGAAACTATGCTTAATCTCAGAATTTATAGGTGTTGTTGCTTTTTCTTTTGGGTGCTTTATGTTGGATCTTTGGCTCAATTATTCTTTTTTTTACAGAATTTAGGAAAACTAGCCTGATCAACTCCTTACTAACCAAGGCTTCCAGACATTTGATTTATCACTGATCAGTTATAACCTGCTTGGAAATACTTGAATCTTTCTCAGAGATTCCATCTAATAATTTGCTTTTAAATTTCTTCCAACAATTTTGTTATGAGGTATTTCAGTGAGCATGTTTATGAAAGTCACAACACTGTTTTCCACAGTGAGTAAATTTGAGCTGGGGAGCAAATGACAAAAAAATGTGTAATACAAATGTGGTGGCTTATGATTTTCATCAGACAACAAAGAAACAACCATGCTGCTCACATTATGAATTCATAGTGGCTGTCTATAATTTTGGAATTATTTTGGCATGTTGCAGAGGCTGATGTTTTTGAAACAAAAACACTGAATGTATAATAAAGAAGAAAACTCTGTTTATTCTCAATTTGCAAATTGCTGGCCTGTGGGATTTACTACGTTAGGCCCATAAACATAGCCACTTTTCAGATACAATACTAATTAACAAAATATAATTGATCGGAAGACCCCCATCTTCTTTAGTGAAAAAGGCCTCAAGGTTATAGTCCTCTAATGAATTCTTCATTAACTATCTTAGGGCATTAATAGAATAGTGTCACCCTCTTAATCTGGCCTACAGGCTCCATAAGTAATGTCATTTTCACGTGATAGAATGGCTGAGGCTTGATTGCTACAGGAGGAATTTCCATTCAATTTCCAATGAATTCAGCATGTCTGAATAATAGACACTTTGTGCTTTTTCTGAACTTGCATTATAAAAGTAAGTTAAAAGTTGTTATTCATTTTGGATTTTTAGTCAATATGGCTCAGGATAGCCAGAGACTGAAGTCATTTGTGAATTAGTACAAGTAATTGACTTACAACAATTCATTTAGTGACTGTTTGAAATTACAATGACACTGAAAAAAGTTACTTATGATAACATTTTCACACTTGTGACCATTGCAATGTCCCCATGGCAATGGTGGGATTCAAAAAATTTTACTATGATTTCTGTGGGTGTGGCTTGGTGGGCATGTCAGGGGAAGAATACTTATCTCCATTCCCTCCTCACTCCAGGGGAAGGATACTGCAAAATCCTCATTCCCTCCCCACCCCACTAACCTGCTTTCCAGCTCTGTTCTCCTGTGCAGGGCAACCAAAGAAGACCCTGCCAATCAGCTGGGACTCGGGAGGCAGAGAATAGGTGGGGGAGGGGACAGTCAGAGGTGATATTTGTCGGTTCTGCAAACTACTCAAAATTTCCCCTACCAGTTCTCCAGAACTGGTGAGAACCTGCTGAATATCACCTCTGCCCCATGGTCACATGATTTATATTTGGATGCTTGACAATTCTCACATTTATGACAGTTGGGGTCATGTGATCAACTTTTGCAACCTTCTGACAAGCAAAGTCAATGGAGAGATCAGATCCACTTAACAAATGTGGCAAGAAAAAATGTAAAATGGGGCAAAACTCACATAACAAATGTCTCACTTGGCAACTTAAATTTTGGAATCAATTTGGTCGTAAGTCGAGGACTGTAGTGTACTGCCCCATAAAGATAGAATCAGTCAGAATGAGAATTTCTTAATTTGGGTTAAAACATGCTTATTTCCTGCTCTAGTCAGTATGAGAAGCTGCTGCACCTCCCGTTTTGAAATATATTGTTCAAATTCAGATGCCCTAAAGTTGAAACTTCTTTATCCATCTTGATATATTGAGAAGCATTATTTTGTGTAGTGCAACTTTAATTTAATTTTTTTTAGGTGAGGATGTTAGATTATGGTTTTATATGCTCTGAGGGAAGCAGCATTGAAATTAATTGGGCTGGATTCCAAGTAAATAGGTTTGGAAATGAATTGCTAGTTTTAATCAGTCGCATGTGTCAATTTTAAATGTGGAAACACTGTTTGCATTAACCTGATCACTTCATACTTCACTGTGTTCTATTTACATTCTATTTCCTTGTTTCTTTTCTTTATTTCTAATGAAATGAAAAGATTATGGATCCTCTGTGTTTGGCAATATACTCCTTTTGTCTTTGTTCATATTTACTGAACAAACAAGATGTAAATCAGCAATAAAAACAATTTCAGTGGAATGAAATAATAGCTCACAATAATCAGGTTCTTTTTTTGGTTCATGAGAAGTATGCTTCAGGTATTGTGGCAATTCTGTCCAGATAAAGTTCTCATTATAAGCAAATGCTATAAATCACTCATAGTTGCTTAAATAAAAAGCCACCATCTTTTCTGGAATAGTCTTGGTTTTAATTTATTGAACTATATAAGGCAGATTCATTTACAAACCCCTGGAACTTTCCTCTCCTGTTCAGAAATGGCACCAACATCTTGTTTCTATTTCACTTGCAACCTCTGTAGCTCTTGATGGGCATCATCCATGAGTTGGATCCTCATTTGTACTCAATGTCAATGGTTTTCCAAGACTTCAGATTGGATATTTTCTGAGATGTACTTGATCTTGAAAACTTTTCTATACCAGCATGTGTTCTACTGCTGAATTAGGTTTTTTTTTTTTTTAAATCTACATTATAAATATTTGCCCAATTTCCTATTGTTGTTTAAACATTTAATTATATTGTTTTAACCAAAGCCATGCATTCATGCTGTGATACTCATTGAGAAAGTTTGCAAAAAGCAATAAGAAATACTGTTCTCTATTTGCTGGAGATGGAGATCTTCTTCTTCTTCTTCTTCTTCTTCTTCTTCTTCTTCTTCTTCTTCTTCTTCTTCTTCTTCTTCTTCTTCTTCTTCTTCTTCTTCTTCTTCTTCCTCCTCCTCCTCCTCCTCCTCCTCTTCCTCCTCCTCCTCCTCCTCCTCCTCCTCCTCCTCTTCTTGCAAATGAACAATCAGGCATAATATCAAGCTTTACGTTCTTAAGATATATTGGATCAATCCATATCTTTTAAAAAGATTGCATGCACCATCTCTTGCAAAAAAATAAATGGTTTGGCATACCTTTCCTTTTTATGTGCATGTGTGTTTATGTGCACACATTTTTTTCTTTCACAATAGGAAACATTTGGATTTTAATGTGTCTTCATTGCAGTATCTAGAATCTGGATTTGAGAATGTCAAGAATAACATTGCTCTATATTGAAGCCATGTCTGTGGAAAGATGACAATGCAGGTAGTCTTTGCTTACCGATAGTAGTTGGGACGGGGAACTCCATTGCTAAGCGATTCAGCTGTAAGATATGATGTCACATGACTGCTCTTTATAATGGCAGTTCCAGTTGACATCATTAAGCAAATCCCATGCGTTTGTAGCATCCTGCATCACATGATCACCATTTGGAACCTCCCACCGGCTTCCTCATTGACTCTGTTATTTGGAAGCTGGCAGTGAAAGTTGCAAATGTCAATCATGTTATTACTGCAATATAGTGGTGGGTTTCAAAGTGGTTTACCACCTGTTCAGTGGTCATGGCTTGGTGGGCGCGCTTTGCACCTGTGCAAAATGTGCACTTTGCACACACGCAGATAGTAGTTGGGATGGGGAACTCCTACTCACCTCCTGCAATCCTGCATTCTTTCTGTAGCTTCAGTAGCTGATGTGCGGCCATCTGCTATGCCACACAAAAGCAGGGAATAAGAGTCAGTATGGGAGCCCGGGCAGGCAGCTCATCTGGTTTGGTCTCAGCTGATCTTTAGTGCTACTGGTGCGCTCGAACCAGGCTGAACTGGTAGCATAGCACCACTGCTGCGGTATCATAATTGTTGAGTAGTTTGCCAGGAATCTGAATTGTAATTATATGATTACAGGAACACTTCAATAGCTGTAACTAGGAGGACCCATCATAGGTACCCCTTATTCAGCATCATGGTGGCTTTCAACATTTACTGATGGAGTGGGTATTAAATGAGTACTTATCTGTAGAATATTGGTGTTGTACAGCCATTTTGTATATGGCAGTTCAGGGTTTGTTCACCAGATTCAAATATGTAGCCAAATGAAAAACAAAATAAATTGTTTCACTTGTTGCATTCAGTACGTCAACCTCTGACACTGAATTGTCTCACTGTTTTACTGAAAAGTATCAAGCCAAACAACCAAACATACATATTACGAACAGAACAGAACAGAACAGGAATAGAATAGGATAGGAAAGGACAGGAATAGAATAGAATAGAATAGAATAGAATAGAATAGAATAGAATAGAATAGAATAGAATAGAATAGAATAGAATAGAATAGAATAGAATAGAATAGAATAGAATAGAATAGAACAATAACTTTGTCACTTTGAATGTACACTATAATCAGCATACATTGAAATGAAATTCAGCTCTTACCACCTCCAATATACACTATATGGACACAACAAATAAATAAATAAATAAATACAAAATTATGTATATGCCCACAAATATTATATGACACAGAGAAACAACACAGTCTAGTTTGGATGTATACACACACATGGTGAGAAAAATGAATCTTGCGAGTTTACCAGATGGATGAGATAGGGAACAAAGAGCTAAATTTTACTGAAGGTAGAAACCCAATGGTGCAAACCTGGCCAGTTATCCTAGAGTGAAATGAGATAGAAGACATCGGTGCAAAACACAACCATTTAAGACATTGTTAGGAAAAGGAAAAGCCCTGATAAGATCATATTTAATTTGTATTTTCTTAGTTACTATGGCAGCCAGGTTGCCATCAGATGTTATCTACAAATAAGGGTGAAGGGCTGATATTATGGCTGAGTCTGCCTTCATGAAGTCTTGACTGAATGATTGCCCTATGGGGAAAACAAATGGATTACACCCCTGTCAATGTGCATGACCAGACGATTAGGCTTTATTTCCAAAAGGTCCAAGGGAAACAATGTGTCCTTTGACCCTACAAAATTGCCTTTCAGATCAGCAGTGGTGGCAATTACAGATGTCATCTTGCCCTCTTCCCTTCCTTCTCTCCTGAAGTCAGATTGCAGCCCAGATACCAGTTTTCATCTGGCTTTTTCATCATGTTTGATTATACATAATTATGTTTTATTTGACTTTATTATTTAAATCGTTTGTAATTATTTGACTTCATTATGAAATCATATGCCTTTGCTTTGTCATAGGCAGAACTACCTTGAAATAAATGACAGGTTGCATTATGCAAAACCACCACCTGATTAATGTCAATAACAAAAATAGCAATAATATCCATTTCACGAGTAACACATTTGACTAACAATTCTAATAAAGCAGATGTTCTTTTTATAAAACTCCTCAATTTTGAGTACAATCCCACACTTGCTTATTTAGAAGGAGGTTCTATTAAACTCACCAAATCATAATTTTACAAATATCTGTTATCCTACTTCTGTCTGAGCTCATTTTCCCAAACTGGAAGATTTAAAAATGAGGAAGAAAGGATTTTTTTTTCAAGTACATCAACTGAATTTGTTCACAAGTCCAATTTCAAAGATGATTAAATGATAAAAGTGAAATGAAAATATCCTTTATGCCGCCATAAACATAGATGTGAGTTTTATTAGCCACTCATAGTTTGGCAACAATAATGTTGTCTGAATGCAGGATACAGGCTTCTTCTGCCTATTCAAATCACAGAATATAATCATTATTAGTAGATTGGTTTAGGATTAAATAGACAAGCCAGAAGTAGCAGCATTTGGTAGAGCTAAGTGTAATATCTGCCAAGCAAGCCGTAAATTTCTAAATGCTTATGGAAACAGCAGAAGATTCATTTTATGTTTAAAATTTGAATCCTCATGAATTATACCATAGGTTCCTACACCTGCATTCTGTAAACCTAACTGTAGAAAAGTTAAGTACTAAACTTCCATCAAATGCTTCGCACAGACCAATCAGATAATATTCATAGGCTGTTTGTGGTAGGAATGGGGTACTTCAGAGCGGTTTGAAAAGAGATTCCCTCTGAAAGAGATTCATTGCCCTCTCTTCTACATTTAAGACTCCAAAGTGTATCCACTGCACAAATCGCACTACTACTGGTGAATAGCAATAGCAATAGCTTTTAGACTTATACACTGCTTCACAACACTTTATGGCCTCTCTAAGTGGTTTACAGAGTCAGCATATTGCCCCCAACAATCTGGATCTTCATTTTACTGACCTTGGAAGGATGGAAGGCTGAGTCAACCTTGAGCCTAGTGAGATTCTGCAGACAGCTGGCAGTCAGCAGAAGTAGCCTGCACTACTATATTCTAACCACTGCACCCTGTTCCAAAATAGATGTTTAGCAAGAGGTGCCGAATGTTAATTGTTCCTCTCCCTCACAGTTCCCAAATGAGTTGAGATTTTTTAAAAATTTTTTATTTATTTATTAAAGAAAATATATGACCACCTAACTTTGTCCTGGTGACTGTGGGTGGCTGGCAGTAATAAAACCCCAAATATTAAAGCCAATAGATCCTTATTCCGCTGGTGACAACATTCAAACAATATAGTACTTGATGGGCTCCATATCAACCTGGGCTCCCCATACTTAATGTATTGGCGAAACGATATCTTCAGGATCTTTGGAAGAGTCACAAGATGAGGGTCAGTCTTATATCCATGGAGATGATGGTCCACAGGGAGGGAGCCACCACAGAAAAGGTCCTTCCTGGTCCCACTACATGAACCTCCTTGATGGAAGAGACCTGTAAGATACTTTGCCTCCCCAATCTTGCCGGTCAGGTAGATGTAATTAATTCAAATTAATTATATTAAGTAAAGTAGATCAGGTCAATGTAATTAATTCAAATAAATACATTAATTTGTAATTCAAATAACTTAACCCCAAACCATGAAGGGCTTTTAAAATAATACTGTTTGTTACTGCTCCTTGCGGATGATAGGAGTTATAATCCAGCTCATTTGTAGGGCAACGATTGTGAAAGTCCATAGGATAATATAGAAAGTAATTTAAAGGATCCTATAAAAAGGGTTGGGTGGGTTGGGTGGGATTTAGGGTTGGGAATATATGTGTTCAATGTGAAGTTCAAAGTGGAGTTTTCTAGAAGCACCAGAAAACACTTGTGTGCCTTTTCAATTGCTGTGCAGAAGCTTTTTTTTTCTCACTCCTGGATAGGCCAGAGGGAGTCAGAAGAGTAAACAAAACGTGGTTTCTGGTTCTGCGTGGCTTCGGTGGCAGCAGGAATTCGTGACTGTTCGCGATTCCTACTGCGCTTGCCGCCGAGGTGCCCCCGATCCAAATGGGTCAGGGGGATATGGCTGCCCTGTAGAGGCAACCGAATAGAGAGGGGAGCCAGACAGGGGGTTGGGGGTGTCACAGGCCCCCGCCTCATCCGGAAAAACCCCTTTTTCCCAAGGTGGTGGAGCGGCGGTCAGTAATGGCCGCCACGAAGAAGCCAGCAACCGGGTAAGATTGTGCTGGAGGAAGCAAGAAAAGTGAAAGTGCTGGCTGACCCAGGTCAATCAACATCTCTTAAACTCTCTGGAATTGAGCTGTCTGAATTGCCAAAGGATACATTGTATCCCTAAGAAGATCAGAAAGCGGCGGAGAAAGCTGTTAAAGGGAAACTTTTTTCTTCTTCACTCTCCCACCCCATAGAAGCAGCAGATGAAGATGTGAAATTTATTTGGGCACTGAAGTGAATTATTTTGAAAGTTGAAGCCAAGGGATAAAAGACACTTTGGACATTGGATTTAATAATTTAAGAAATCGGAAAACTCTTATTGGAGGTATGGATTTCTGATCATTTTTAAAAAAAATTGTTGTTGTAAGTGGGAAGGGAGAGGGAAAAAAAATATTGGAGCAGAAGCTGAAAAAGGAGGAGATTGCCTATAATCCCAAAGAAAGATATATGGTAATTGGACCTCTTTGATTAAACAGTAACCACAGAAAGAGAAGTAGAAGAAGGAAAAAAAGTATTAATTTTTGGAACTTTTTTTTTAATTACCTTTGAGTAAAAATACTTGGGTGGTTGTTTTGGGAAAAGTTTCTCTTTTCATGATGGCATCGCTTGTGGATGAACTAAAGACTGAATATCAAAAATATAAAAAGGAAGAACAAGATGGAAAAGATACTTTGGGCACTCTATTTCAATTTTTAGAAATGGCGTTATGCACTTATGAAAAGCTGACTACGCAGCAGAATGACTGGGACAAAGAAGAAGAGGAAGAAGAAGCCATCTTTGATGAACAATGGGTTTTTTCCGGGGAGGAGGAGAAAGAGGATAAGAAAAAGGGGATTTTAAGGTTTGAAAAAACAACCAAAAAAGAGAAAAATGAGAGGAAAGGTGGATGCAAGGTTAGAAAGCAATGGAAAGGGAGTAAGAAAAGGGAGGAGGAGAGACAAAGGGGTAAAAAGGGCAAGGAGAAGAATAAGCAAGAGAGAAAAGGGGGGAGGAGAAGCCTTAATGGCGGGAAACAAGATTTAAAGAAAAAAAGCTTATTTAGAGACAATGGGTGAATTTAATTGGGAAAAAAAGAGGGGGATTCTGGAAGGTACATAAGATTGTGTTTTTATATGTGTATCTAGAGTAGAATGTTTAAGATATAAATGAGTATTAATATATATGATTATTAATTTTTTCTTTTTAAATGATATGGATAGTGGTTATATTGGTTTTGTTTTTTTTAGTTATTGACCTTTCTTATAAAATTTATTGTGTAATTTTAGAATGTACTAAACAGAATCCCAAGATAAATTAAGTGTTATATGAAGTACTTTTAAGTTAGGGCAATGAGTTAAAGGCGTCACTCCAATTAGTGTATAGGAGAAGTATATTAAAAGAAAAAAGATCAATGGATAGCTGGAAATAGAACAGACAAAGAATGATATTGAAAATGGTAATAAGATATGGAAGGATATATAAAGTGAATATGATGTTTGAATTTCGTCTGTGTGAAGAGTTTTAACTCGGGATCAAGCAGCCTTCAGAAAAGATGTTTTAGGCTTTGTTTTGTTTTCTATGTTTTGTGTTTTGTATGTTGATAAAAGGCAATAAAATTTTAATTAGCAAGAAATAACTTGGATAATTAGAATGAAAAGGAGAAGTTGGGATAAGATATGAAGTTAAATAGCTAACGTAAATATTGATATTATAATTTGGAATTATTTTGTATGTTCTATTGGTTTTCTTCTTTAACTATTTTTTTTTTAGAAAAGAATTTGTAAGCTGTTATGCCGTGATTGTTTGTGCATTGTTCTTGTAAAATTAATAAAATTTGTGAAAAAAAAAAGAGTAAACAAAACAATGCAGCAGTTTCACATTGCTCTTGAAAGGTAAGGACTGTGCAGTGCAAGAATGTCTGCACAGGATGATTAAAAACAAAACAAAACCAAGATGCACATAAAACAGGCAGTGTTTTGATCTCACTATCACAGTTTCCATCCCTTGCAGACATCCCTGGTTGTCCACCTTCTTGCAAGATACCCTGTGAGAATAGAGGGAATGACTTCTTCTGGAAGCAAACTGCTGGTCCCTGAAAATATGAGCCATAATACTTAAAGGTTCCTTGCTTCTTGCATTGATTTGGATGCAACAGATTGACCTGGCTATCCACTCTGGAAAGTGCATCGTTCCTCTTGTATATCTGCACACACAATTTGTTACAATTTGCAACAGAAATTCAGATCCAGAAAAGCACACTCAGATGACTGATTCAGCAGGATTCATTAACTTCTTTATATACATAATAATATATCAGTAAATGTACAATACCAATAGTAGACTCTTTCAACATGGTAGTAGATAGAGGCAAAACACAAGCAGCAGCTTCAGAACTCAGAACACAAACACACACACTGAAGTGCCACACCCAAGCTTCTCCTAGTTTCAGTTTCCAATTCACCTCCCATTGGCTGATCTGTTACCATGCCTATTCACTGGCTGACTTTGTTACTAAGCTCTATTCCAGTTCATGAATATACTCTGGCACAATTCTAGTAAGTAGAATAGAATAATAGAGTTGGAAGGGACCTTGGAGGTCTTCTAGTCCAACTCCCTTCTTAGGCAGGAAACCCTACACCATTTCAGACAAATGATTATCCAACATCTTTTTAAAAACTTCCAGTGTTGGAGCATTTACAACTTCTGGAGGCAAGTTGTTCCTCTGAGTAATTGTTCTAACTGTCAGGAAATTTCTCCTTAGTTCTAAGTTGCTTCTCTCCTTGATTAGTTCCCACCCATTGCTTCTTGTCCTGCCCTCAGGTGCTTTGGAGAATAGCTTGACTCCCTCTTCTTTGTGGCAGCCCCTGAGATATTGGGACACTGTTATCATGTCACCCCTAGTCCTTCTTTTTATTAGGCTAGACATACCCAGTTCCAGCAATTGTTCTTTATATGATTTAGCCTCTAGACCCCTATTCATCTGTTCAGGCAAATTTTGTCCCAACTCTGTTATTTCCACAGACAATATGGTAAAGATGACCCAACTGGCAAGGACCAAGAAACAGAATGGAGGATGAGAACAACAGCTATGTGTACATTCATAACAAATCATTCTTTAGAATGATTCACCTGTGAGGGAGGGGGAAAAGGGGGAATATACTGTGTAGCAGCTTTGTTTGCTTTAAGAAATGTTATTCTTTCTTTATGACTCATTTGTTCCATTAGTTGGAATGCCTGGGCGCTGATTTTGAAGAGGATTATGGATCAGAACACCACTTGGAAATAGGATGTCTCTGCCAGAGCAGATACATATAAAGAGAGATTTTTAAAAAACCAAATATTAAAACATTCTCAAACTCCAGTTTCTTTGGAAATAGACACAAACAAATAAATTTAAGTAATTAATAAAGAGGAAGTTATATTTACTACTATATGAAAGAAATGGAAAAACTCAAAAAAATGTTATTTTTTTTTCTACTGGTTGATAAAACCTAACAAATACAGGTCTTCAAAAAATGTCTCATTTAGCAGTAAGCACCGTACCACAAATATGTTTTAAAAAGATAAATTGAATAATACAAAAAGGACAATGTTGCATTAGAGATTATTGTTATCAGCTGTGTGAACAAGAGTTGGAAATATTTTTTTTTAATCATGAGCTGCAACTTTTTTCTTCCTAATTATGTTTGGCCCCTGAAGGCTGCAGAAGGTATGGGGGTGATGTTGTGGCACCAGTACCTTGTACAGACATATGTTAATGTTTGCTTTTTCGAAAAAGGGGAAAAAGTTTTTATATTAACCTTTATTTCATCAGAAAAAGTCCAAATAATTGCAGGTGAATGGTGTTGTAGGGCAGAGGTCTCCAATCTTGGCCACTTTAAGACTTGTGGACTTCAATTCCTAGAATTCCTCAGCCAGCTGGCTGAGGAATTCTGGGAGTTGAAGTCCAC
>BHEV01102127.1:0-10832 GCA_004319985.1 Emydocephalus ijimae
TTCTAAAATGGAGGGATTCTATGATAAACAGACTGACTTAGATAAGATCTTGATGGGTACTGATGAGAAGGTGATTAAAAAGTTATATGGTTATTTACTGGGAATTAAATTAGAGAAAGAACAAGTTAAAGAAACTTTGATTGTTTGGGGGAAGAATTTTGGATATGGGATTGATTTAGAGAAATGGCAAAAATTGTGGTCTCAAAATTATAAAATGACAATGTCAACAGCATATAAAGAAAACTTGTATAAGATGTTTTACAAGTGGCACTTTCCCCCGACAAGAATAGCGAGAATGTTTAAGAACAAATCTGAAAAATGTTGGAAATGTCATCAGATACCGGGCACATATTACCATATGTGGTGGACTTGTGAGGACGCCAGAAAATATTGGACTAAAATTCGCATGTGGTTGGAAAGAATGACAAAGAAACACATAGACTTGAAACCAGAGATNTATATTTATAAAGTGTTTTTAGGATTGATTTGGAATGAATATATGATTTGTTACAGAATAAACTGTTTAAAGTATTGTAGTCTCATAAAGCATGAATAATTAAAAGTATAGTGAAAAGTTTTTTTTTTAATTGTGATATTAGGATATATAAGTTTGGATTGACAATATGAGTTGTTATGTGACATAATTGTAATTGAGACTACAAAATGAATGCACAAAACTGATGAACCAACCGACACGCTGGATGTACATATGAGAGTTGATGTTTTGTTTGTCTTGTTTGTTTGTAGAAAATCAATAAAATTCTTTTCAAAAAAAATAAATAAATAGACTGGACAACCATTTGACCTGGATGGTATAAGGTATCTTATCTTGAGTAGGAGTTTGGACTAGAAGATCTCCAAGATTCCTTCCAACCCTACATTTCTATCTTCAGACCTTTGCACTCTGACTTTATTTTTATTGCTAAACCTAGCAAATATCTTTCAATTTGCACCTAATTTTTTTTCAACTTAATGTGCTGTACTTTGCTTCTTCCTTTCTTATTCTGCTCCATACCAATATTTACCTTTTAAAATCCTTTTTAAAATTGGACTTTTTAGCATCATTATACAATTTCCTAATACAACTACTGTGTCTGATTACATTAATAATTACAATATGTATATACAAAGAAAATCATGCATACACACCATATGTTACATGCAGTATGTATCCTAATTCCAATTTGTCTATTACCATCTCAGCAATGAAATACAAGATGGATGACAGGTGCCAAGAAGATGGTCTACTCTCATATAAATGATAACTGAACATATAATTTATGACTGATTTGAAATATCCATGCAGGCTTTGCCTAAATTAATGCCTTATTGACAACATGCAGCTCTGCCTTTACTCCACCCCATCAACATCCATCACCAGATTTCTTAAGACAATTCAAACTATTTATGGAATTTTTAAAAAGAAACATCAGCATTCACCTGTCTGAAAGCAGCTTTATGGCATGAGTGCTCTAAATGAGTAGTAACAAATTGAAAGTATCCAACACTTTATCAGAGTTTAAAGACAGATGTGTGCACACACATTTCTCCATCTGTTTTTCTCTCTCTCTTCACAAAGCACATATATTAGATAAGATCTTGGGATTTTTTCCCCTTAGAGTTCAGTTCTAGGTTCAGCTGAATTTTATCACTACACAAATAAAAACTGTATACAAATTGCATCTATTTTGCAAATGTTCATGAATGTTGCTGGTTTGATTGAGAGAATTATTGTAATGAAGTGATAAAATGTTTTCTGCAAGGAGATTTTGTGTGTGTCTTTTTTCTTAATTACAATATGCCCCACTTCTTGTGACACAATAACCGTCAGAAAGGAGTAGTCCTGTCAACTTCTTCTTTTTATGTATATAAATTTATTTATTCAACATTTCAACATTAAAAAAACCAATTTCCACTTTTTACAATGATTCTGTAATGGTGTTCACACCATTAATAAAGTCTATAACTGTATCAATTGCTTCTCCATTCTATTCACTTATAGTCTTATTTCTCAATCTAACTTATAACACTACTAACACACACACACACACACATATATAAAACATTGATTAACACTTTCTCATTTTTATTTTCAATTGATGCCTTTGTGTCTTCTTTCTAACCACTCATACCAAACATTCCATATCTTATAATACCCTATTTGTTCTTTATCTTTTAATATCATTGTTAACCTGTCCATTTCAGCACATTTGAGGATCTTTTTTATTATTGCTATCTCGGAGGGGATAGTATCCTGTTTCCAGTTTTGAGCAAATGAGATTCTGGCAGTGGTTACTATAGGGACTATGATATATTGGAGGTTCCTCCTAACATTAAATCCAGGGGTGGGATATGACAGGGGTAACTTCCAGTTCAGGATTTATGAGGTTTGGTGATTTATGATGTGCTTCCCTGCACGCTGCAAGCACGTGCCTGTAAATCGTCATCAGCACGCTGCGTGCTGAGAAGCAGCTTTTGAAACAGCCCTCTTTTCCTGCTTTTTTAACTGCAGCTGTGCCTCATTCGAAAACTAAAGTTGAAAAATCAGGAAATAAAGATCAGGTAAGACCCCGGGTGGGCAGGTGGGCAAAAACATCAGCAGACATAGAACCGGTTCTATGTCTGCTGCTCTTCAGAGCTACTGGATCTACAGAGGTAGACAGAACTGGTAGAAACCCACCCCTGATTAAATCCTATTATACCTAATAGAAACAGTTCTGGTCTTAATTCAATTCTTTGTCTTGTTATTTCTTCTAACCATGTTTTAATTTTAAACCAATACTTCTGGGCTTGGGAACAGGTCCACCACATATGAAAATATGTTCCTTGGCTGTAATTGCATCTCCAACATTTTGCTGATATATTGTGAAACATCTTGGGTAACCTTGCTGGGGGGAGGTGTCAGCAGTAGAACATTTTATAAAGGTTCTCCTTGTATGCGACTGACGACATTAATTTATAATTTACCTGCCATAATTTTTCCCATTGTTCCAAATCAATACCATATCCAAAATTTTTGGCCCAGATTATCATGTTCTCTTTTACTGTTTCTTCTTCCATTTTATATTATAATAGGTAGTTGTACATTTTACTAATCATTTGTTTTCCAGTTCCTTGTACAATTTTATCTAATTTGTATTGAGTTCTATAGAAGACAAATTGTTCCTGATCCTTTTTATACTGTTTTTGAATTTGGAGGTATGGCCACCATCCTATTTCTATTCCTTGTGCCTTTAATTGTTGTTGGGTTTTCAGTTCCCTTTCTCGTCTAGGAGTTTTTTATATTTTATCATATTATTTAAATCTAGTATTTAGGGTGTATCGTTGCTTCTGTTGTTGACAGTCCTGTCAACTTCTATAGGCTATGGGAGACCTCTTCTCATCTATAAAAGCAGATGATGCCTCTGAGATGAAACACAACAGTTCTTTGACTGGGTGAGCCCTCTTCTTGTTTGATATCCTAATCAACAAGAATAAAATCTAATCTGAATTGTAGAATTAGAACTCCATTCTGTTAGTTAATCAAAAATTATATTACTCTCAAAATAAGTCCTTCTCATATGTTTGATTAGCTGTCAGTCAGGATTTTGTACATACTGCATTCAGGAGAGAACAGCCTTTAATAAATATGTTTTGCCAAGTAAATATACTGGAAATCATAATCTAAAACCCAATAATGTCTGAAAAGCAACTTATGGCAATATTTCCAGGATCCATCTCTAAAAGATCACCAGCTCCCAATGTTTTATCTTTATTTTTCTGTACAGTGGTTACTACAGAGGAGATGAAATAGGCTCATTTTCTGACGAGTGTGATATTTTGATTTGCATCCTTGTTGCTATGCCAATGACAAGCTGATTGCTAGTAAGATCCATTTTTAAGACACACATAATAGACTTAGAAGGTCCATGCCTGCCAATACATTAATATTTACAAGCCTCTGTGTGTGTGTGTGTGTGTGTGTGCTTGTTTGTGCCTATGCTTATGTATACACAGACATAATATAGTGTAACATAATATAATTAACATAACATAATAATGCAGAATACACATATACATCAGCATTATTGTACATGTTTACAAACATTCACACACGCACACACACGCACACGCACACACATGTGTGTACATACTGTATATGTATATTGTAACCATTATGATGTACTCATAGAAGTGGATTTTCACAAATCCAGTTTGTAACGATGCAAAACAAAATATCAGATCCACTTGTAACAAAATAACCATATTGGATTGTTGGACTTTTTGGATAAATGAGTGTGTGTGTGTGTGTGTGTGTGTGTGCATACAATGTGTACATACATACATACATACATACATACATACATACATACAATGATTAAACCAGAATGGTTTTTTTTTTAATAGCATTAATACCGAAAAATTACAGGTAATATGTACAGCAAATTCAATTCTGGACAAAGTTAAGGGAGGAAATGTTGGATGTGTTCACACAATTTTAGTATATATTTTGAACAGCTACACTTATTTTGCTTTTGTGTTCTGGAAATGAATGTGAATGGAGAAAAAATGTACAATGACAAGTTGCATTAATAAGCACAATAAGCACTTCACAGTTTCGGAGGAAAAGGAAATAAAGAAAAAGTGTTTGAAAGCAAGGAGTTTGAAATCACCTAGTTAATTTAGAGCAAAAACCTTTCAAATCTGCCTGGCAAAATTCCAATAGCCGACTAGATGCAGCAAAGATTTTGCATTTTATGTATCATTTTGTTGTCATCTAAAGATTGCCAGGATTTTTGCAACTCAGATACAGTAGTTTTCGGCACCCCATTCTTCTTTTAATTGACAGATCATCTATCTAAATGACAGCTAACAGCACAATTATAAAGAAAGATAGGATTACATGGAGTCTTAACTAGCTTACAGCAGTATCAACTTATTGATCATATGGGGAAGGGAATACTGAATTTATATGCTAGAATCCTTCAGACAGTTTCCTTGAGAGTATAGGATAATACCATGATGCTATCAGAGGGAAGTAAATTGAAATGCTTAGCCTGTTTCTGGAAGCTTCAGGAGAAAATTAATGCTGTAAAAGTTGCATTTAGCTGCTAAAAGCTACTCTCTGGGGGATTCAGAAAAATGAGGTTGAAAAAATAGGATAAATGGGAGGATGAAAGCAGGCTGCAGCTCATGGTCATACATTGCCAATGCTGGACTACAGACATTGCTAGGCATGTATAAGAAGGAGAACATCAAGAGGCAATGGAAAACAAAACAAAAACAGGATATCTCACAACTGAGGTATATACCATTCTTCCTCTAGGAAAAACAGCAACAACTTCCCATTGGCTTTTATCATTCAACAGGAATGGACCAGTAAGATAAATGCATTTGGACTGCAAGTTCAAATCTTGGTAAAATGTTTGAGTGCATGGAGATTACTCGTGGCTGACAACTCCCTGTAAGGATGAAACTGGTTGCATTGGAACTCCTAGTGATCAGTAGCAATTACAGTCAGTGATAATCATTTTTTTGTACAATGGGTTGTTTCCCCCACATTAGAGTCTGTTTTTTTTAAAAAAAAAAATCTTAAGAGCACTGTGAATCCATATATTAGTATTTTATTATTTGTGGACTTTGGAGGCTTCACACACCATTAAAGTAGGCTTTGCTACCTATTTAAAAAAAACTTGATAAGCTTATTTTAATGTTAACTGCTCACTTCAATAAGAAAACTAAAGGAGTAAATATAAAAATGGTTTTGTAAAAGATGGTTTAGCTGAAAGCTCAATCCTAGAGGTATTTTCTACACAATGCAGAATGGTAAAGCATACAGGCAAGAGATTGTTTAGTCAGCTCGGTTTACAACTCTTAACATCTAAGTAAGCACATATTCTTATATATAAAGGATGTTCTTTGGCTGTAGGTCCATTTTTTCTCGTTAACTTCTCTTTCAGTATGTAGACATTGCATTGGGGAAGAATTTATGAAAGAGTCCACTCATGAACTGATCTCTGCTCTAGGAACCTACCACATTTCTTTCAAGTCAAATGTTAACAATAGGCTAGAGTTCCTAGTTTGACAATCTGATGCACACACATACACACACATACTTTTATCTCAACGTCAGGACTTCACTTTGATCAAAACTTTCCTGTGAAAGCCTATCAAAACCACAGTGCTCTCTCATCTACCATGACAGATCTATCTTTGAGGAGTTCTAAACAAATCTGAACATGCCAGTTTCTGAAGGTAGACTATTATTATTAAGATACTGAACTGCAGTCCCACACTCTTCAGATTGCATAAAGAACAACTCATTTCATTTGCTACAAAGGTGAAATGGCATTAAGGAATATGAGGAACTGATACTCCTACTGTTTAAAATTTATATTGCATGGCAGCTTAAGTAAGAGTGATGATTTCTGCCTTTCAAGAGGAAGGCAAGATAGAAATCAAAATTGAAATAAACATTAGGCATAAAAAATGGTGTAAAGTAGTTTCAAAGGTTCTTCTCAGAGTAGTCTGGAATGGAGCAGCAATTTGTTTGTTTGTTTGTTTGTTTGATGAATATGCTGTCCATCTCACAGTTAGAAGACTCCAGGTGGCTTAGACATCTTAGTAATAAACAAGCAAACAATAAAAGGCAATGTTGGCTTGATACCAGTCAGTCAGCCAATGATCTATTAAGTTTATCATAAACGTTCGTTTCCAATGAAACAGGAACAGAAAAATACATTTATCTATACATGTGCATTCATGTCAATAGGTTTTATCTCAAATCTGTAGAAACTATGCCCTAAATCCTCTTATAATAGCTCAAATCTTTATTTTTTCTATTTCTCCATTCAAGAATGAATACATATGTTTGTATATGATTATATTCAGGGGTCCTCAGTTAATGATGATAATTGGTATTGAGAAATCTATTATTAAGCAATGTGGTCATAGAGCTTGATGTCATTGACTGCAGTGACTTACAACTGAAATAACAGCAGTTCCAGTTGTAGTCATTAGGTGAATCTTGCATGGTTGTTAAGCATGAAGGCACATGAACACCATTTGTGACCTCCCTGCCAGTTTTCCCATTGAGTTTGCTTGTTAGAAACTGGCAATTAAGACAAAAATGATGATCACATGATTTCAGAGTGCTGCTACTTTCATAATTGTGAGCCAAATGATGATCACATGATGTAGTGACTCCTATTACTATTAATTACTATTAATCTTCTCATCACTCCTTGTCACCCATCTCCTCCTGCTTGAGACTGTATGCATATGCTGTTGCCTGTACATATCTTTGTTGCTTGTATCCTTACAATTTATATTGACTAGTTCATAGTATGATTTGATTCCTTATTGTACCCTATGACTATTATTAGTAAGTGTTGTACCTTATGATTCTTGACTCTTGATGAATGTCTTTTTTCTTTTATGTACACTGAGAGCATTCGTACCAAGACAAATTCCTTGTGTGTCCAATCACACTTGGCCAATAAAGAATTCTAGTGACAGTGTGATGGCCATCTTTAAGGGCATAAATCTTCTCATTCAGGACTGTTGTCACCTTGACCTGTCACTTGGGTTGTAATTTGAGGACTACCTGTACTCATATACTCAGGCTGGATTTAAACACTAAGACATAAAGTGATTTATTCTGTTTATGACTTAGCCATTCTTTATTCAATAAAAAAGCAAACTATGATCTAGTTTATGCACTATATTTCATAAGTAGAAAAACAATCTAGAATAATTAAAATCAACTTTAAAACTCTGGGGAAATGAACTACTGGATTATGCTTTTACTATAAAAGTGTTATTAACACAATAGAACTAGAAAAATATATTGATATATTGATATTCTAACTTTTTGTTTTGGTCTTCTGGAAAACATGGCAGTGATGTTTTGCAAGTTCCTTCCATCTTCAACCTTTTTCAGGTTAAAAATTACATAGCAAACTCTTATTTTGATCTGTAAGAAGCTGAGGCAAACAAAATATATTCTGGTCTTTCACTTTCTTGACATTATATCTGTCTAACTGATTTATCTACACTGCCAGTAGGATATTTTCCCTCTAGTTATAAACTGGGCTAGGTTATAACAGTTTCTACAAAAGAGTGAAAGCTCAACGTTGTTGCTAGAATCCCACAGCCAGAGTCATCCAATTTTTCCCTGGGAATGTATTTCTCAGTACCAATATGTAACAAACACAATCTCAGCAGGTGGCAGCATTTGTCCATTTGTCCAATCCTGCTCAGGATTGGTCCTGGTTAGTATTTGATTTCCAAGGAAACCCAAGACTAAATACAGAAAAGGGGTCAGAAGAGAACTACAGCAAACCATTTCTACATCACTACCAAGGCCATGTCCATGAAGGAGTAAACCTTGACTTTATAAAGAGATGCTTTTTTAATTATTTTAAAAAAATTGATTGGCTTCCCATTTGTTTCTGGAACAATTCAGCATAGGGCCAACGCTCCAGATTATTTCAGTATGGGAAATGTTAGAAATGTGAACTTGCTCATTGATTAAAATATTGTCTAGAGATACCCACCCCACTAGGGACTGTTCAATCAATGCAATTAGTCACATATTCCTGCTCCAATGTTCACTCAGACAACTGAATAAAACTAATGTTCATTATAATCCAATACTGGTTCTAGTTATCTTAGGAGCAGAATTAATATTACCTAGGCATTTTCTCCTCTCTAGTTCAGAATGCGAACCTACTCAGAAACTCATAGGCAATGCTGTGAGGTTCTTTAAGACAATCAGTTACATGAAGTACCATGAAGGAGGCTCTCTAACAAGAGGAAAGGGACCAGAAGGAATGGGGACTGTCCCATAAAATTAGAGGCTGACTAGTTGACAAAAGGAAGGATTGGGATGCTTGAAATCAAAGTGTGGATTAGATGCATGGAAAGTTTCTATAAAGCTGTCTGGTCTTTGGGAAACTATGCATTTTGCTTATTGGGACGAGCACTGTGTATTGTGCATGCTGAACAAGAGACACTTGAGCTGATAGGATTAGTTGGGTTTCTTCATTTTGGACCACAAGGAAAGTAACTTTTTCATTATATTTAATATAAGTTATTTTCTCACGGTTGCTGTAGGCTTAACTGCTACTTTTGCGGTGATGATTCTTGTTATTTCTGCCAACTTTTGGGGGCTACTGAAAATTTAGCTAGTGTTTTCCATGCAGCAAAAACGTAGCCATCCACAAAGAAAGAGCTACCAAAGAAAAGCAAATGATAAAAACAAACACTGGGGTTTACATGCTTACATCCAACATTTTGGCACAAGTGCAAATCATCATCTTGTAGACAATTGGCTTTCTCGGTGCAAACGCTTGTTGCTTGGAATGTGTGACCCCTAACATTTAATGGGGATTAGGGGTCTTTTTTAAATTCTTCCTACCCATTCTTAATAAACATCTTTCATATGAACTATTTTAGCTTGGTATTATTTTAAGTAAATATTATTAGTAATTTTGTCACTTGTATCCTTATGATTTATATTGACCGTTTCCTAGTTTGATTTGATTGCTTATTGTACCCAATGACTATCATTAAGTGTTGTACCTTATGATTCTTAACTCTTGACAAATGTATCTTTTCTTTTATGTATACTGAGAGTGTTTGCACCAAGACAAATTCCTTGTGTGAAACCAAGGTTATTAGTGCTAATTCTACTTTTATTATAAAGCTATAGTAACAGAATCTTGAAAGTCTGAATGTGCCTCCCCATTACCTGCCTTTATCTTCAAGTGAACTAGGGAGAATGAAGCCTCAGATGCTTTCTCAAATTACATTTCTGTCTTGAACTCACTTTTTTTTTATTCTGCCAATTGTCTTACTTGTGGCTTTTCTTCCTGTTTCTCAAGGTTATTCCTGCAACTCATTATAGAAATGGAACAAAAACATTGTCTCCGCAATTGTATTTTTCTTGACAGAATCTATCACTTCTTTTCCTTCTTCTGAATTCTCTGTCATTTCAGTTTCTGCAACTGAAGGATGCCTGCCAGCAGTAAATAATGCTACCATCACTGCTATAAAAGTTACAAAACTACCATAATGAAACAAAGGTTAAAAGACAGTAGTGTTTCACTTCTGTCAATTCTCAAAATATTTAGTCCTGTATTTAGAAAATTTCTTTTTAGCAGAAGACTGATGGAGACAATACAGTTGGATAAGTTTTTTGATTGCAAAATAGGAGAAAACCATATTCATTCAAAAGATTTGCTTAAACAGAGCAATTGATGTCTAAATATTTTATAGGTTAAGTGCAGAGTGGGATGCTACTGGTTTAGCCTGGTTTTATAGAACCTGTAGCTGCGAAGAGCAGCTGACACCAAACTGATTTGGTGTTTGGCCCACCCACCTGCCCGGGCTCTAGGCTGTCCTTTATTCCCTGCTTTTCCCTCCTCAGTTGCTTTGCGTGGCACAGCTGAGGTTGAAAAAGGAGGAAACAAGAGGATTTCAAACGCTGCGCCCCCAAGTGCAGCACTTGTCAGCTGTCCAGGCGGCACAGCTAATAGTTTCTTGCAAAGGCTGCACACACAATTGTCCCCAGTTCAGAGAACTGTCAAATCGCTCCACGGGCTGGCCCCACCCCTCCCCACCCACTCACACCTTATCTGGCATGCAAGCCATCCAACTTGCCTGGTTTGGTAAGTTGCTATTTTTCCTTTTTTTTCCCCTGACCATCAGCTGTTCTGCTCTTCCAGGAGATTTAGATTAACTAGAAAGCAGGATTTCTTGCTTTCTAGCTAATCGAAAAGCAGAGCCGAACCTTCCTTAGGACTGAAGCTTTTCAGTGCAGACTCAGGTAGCCAATTGCAGATAGATAG
>BHEV01102129.1:0-20851 GCA_004319985.1 Emydocephalus ijimae
ACAAAATGGAATTACAGGCTTTCTTGGGACTGTTAAACTTTTACAATGTCTTCCTTCCTCAAAAGGCGACCGTGGCGGAACTGCTGCATAGGCTGTTAGATAAAACAGCCACCTGGACTTGGGGAGCATGGGAGGAAAGCGCCCTCACCAACACAAAGAACCTGCTAACATCTGACGCAGTACTAATCCAGTACAGCGAGATCCTGCCATTAATGGTAACTTGTGACACGTCGCCATTTGGGATCGGCGCCATCCTCAGCCACCAGCTACCAGACGGGAGGGAAGCACCGATTGCTTTCTTGTCAAGGACACTTTCAAAGCCAGAACGGAACTACAGCCAGCTCGACAAAGAGGCCTTAGCAGTCGTTGCCGGCGTCAAGAAATTTCACGAATACCTTTACGGTAGGACTTTTACAATAATCACGGATCACAAGCCACTGCTAGGAATCCTGGTGGGAAACAGGGCCACACCGAACATTCTATCGCCAAGAATGACAAGGTGGTCCGAATTCCTAGTAGCATACAATTACCAGCTGATACACCGACCCAGCAAGGACATCGCCCACGCAGACGCCCTGAGCCGCTCACCCCTACCTGACCGGGAAGATGACCCAGCACCTACAACAGAGGTACTCCAAATAGAGACAATATCCAACCCACTCGTGATCGCGCCAGACATTGCCAGAGAAACAAATAAAGACAAGCGGCTGGCGCGAGTCTTGAGCTGGGTTGGAGAAGGGTGGCCGGAAGGGGACAAGGATGAACTATTCAGACCCTTCCGAAACAGACAAACTGAACTCTTTACTTCGGGGGGACCGAGTGGTAATTCTGGAAACATTACAGGAAAGGGTATTGGGGATGTTGCATGAGGGGCACCCAGGGATGGTCAAAATGAAAAGCCTGGCCAGAAGCTACGCATGGTGGCCAGGAATGGACAAACAGATCGAAACCTGGGTGGCCAAATGCAAGCAATGCCAAGAACCCTCCCGCAGCCTCAACCCAAGAATGGGAAACACCCAGAGGCCCGTGGTCTAGGATTCACATAGGCCAACCAAGGGACACATGTACCTCATCACAGTGGATGCTTACTCCAACTGGCTGGAGGTAAGCACCATGAAATCCACCACAACAGAGGCGGTAATAAAAAAACTGAGCAAACTGTTTGCCACACACGGCCTGCCAGATGTAATTGTTGGGTGCAATATGCTAATTCTGTAAATCGCTTAGAGGGGGCTGTAAAAGCGCTGTGAAGCGGTATATAAGTCTAAGTGCTATTTCTACTGCTATAATGTTTACAATATTCAGAACAGAAATAATTGAATTTTTTCAATTTCTTCAAAACTTCAAAATGCTGGATTTGCCAAGTCATAGCTGACTATTCTGTCATCTCTTGTCTGCATTTTCTAGAGGCCTATTCTTCTGTAAATCTTTTGTCTCACTTTGGAAATGCTGAGAAAACATGAGGAAAGCCATGCACGTGTAGTGACTGTCTTATGATGTGTCTCTAGCAGCCATGGGAATGCACAATCAAGGCAGCCCCAGAACTCAGAGCACTGAGCTTCAAAATTGTCTGTATAGGTCCTGTATAGGTCAATGCAAAAATGGGCTTATTCTTTTATTCTTTTAAATTATTTCCATCTCTACTGCTGATATTATCTGATAATGCTGTTCAGGACTGAATATAAGCTGAATAAGAATTGTGTTACTGTTTCTTAGCAACATTTTGTGTATTATCTTGCAATCTTGTCTTTACATGTATGTCTTTTTCTTGCAAATCAGAGTGAAAAGTTGAAACTGAAGTTCATTGCCTCTGTTATGAGAGCGCTGGACTTGAGGAATACGTGAGAAAGGGATAATGATTCATCTAAGTTATTGTACTTCTTCATTCTTTTTGCATTGCTTATGGTTTGTGTTGGACTCTGTTGCATGGTAAGAATACATTAAAAATATCAAAAATGATAATCTCTCTGCAACAGAGATCAACCGTTTTATTATAGCTTCAATGTTCTGCTTATCAGCTCTATTTAATGGTCTTAAAATTGCTGTATTTGTATATGTGTGTGTGTATTTACAATGGATGGAAATCAATTTCCAGAACTACGATTAAGACAGAAAGATGTACAATATCTGAGACAGAAGACACATATTGATGAATGCTAATTACAGCTAATAAAATGTGTTTCATCCTTCAGATACATGCATTTATTATTCTAATTGGACTCTGCAGCCAGATTCTCTCTCTCACACACACATACATATAGCATTATGATCACAATTTCATATTGGTTCCCCTGATTTCATAGCACATGAAGACAGAGGAACAAAAGAATAGATTCACCAATTCAATGTTTCTTTGGCACATTTAGATTTTGCAAAATCTCAGCATTCAGGTTCCACACTTTGCCAAATATTAGTAACTAGGAATCTGGCCCATCATGGAAACAGATTAAAGGAGAGCATATGTCATAAGAAAAACTAAGAGAGAAAAAGAAGAAAATTAGAAACGAGTATCTCATTTTCTATTGTACTATCCTCATAAATAAGTAGAACAGACTCAAAAGATACTTTCCACTGTTGTTATGAACTTAGCATGAATATGTGAGCAATGCATTGTAAGTTATATAGATTAGTAGTCCCAACTTATATGGCTCTGTGGACTGGCAGCAGAGGCAGGGGGAGGGATGATTTTGTGTGCACTCATGCACAAATGGAGCTTTGCACACTCACCTGCCACTTGCGTGGCCTGGTTCCCAATGGATTGAAGCCCGGGGATTGGGGATGCTTGGTATACGGTATAATATACTGTATGTCAGCATTGCATAGTAAATTATTACAGCCATACATTCTTTAGTAGAAGACTTATTTAGTAGAAGTCTTATTGTTAGAGTCATCAGCTCACAGAATGACATTTTCCAATGAATGGCTTTCAAGAACCACAGCACAACACAAATTATTGTCTATATATGTTAAGTGTTAATCTGAAGTGTTAATACTACTTTGTGATGCCTTGGTAAGGCCACACTTGGAATATTGCATCCACTTTTGGTTGCCACGATGTAAAAAATTTGTTGAGACTCTAGAAAGAGTACAAAGAAGAACAAAAAAGATGATTAGGGGACTGGAGGCTAAACCACATAAAGAACAGTTGCTGGAATTGGGTATGCCTAGTTTGATGAAAAGAAGGACTAGGGGTGACATGATAGCAGTGTTCCAATATCTCAGGGGCTGCCACAAAGAAGAGGGAGTCAAACTATTCTCCAAAGTACCTGAAGGCAGGACAAGAAATTTTAGGTAGAAACTAATCAAGGAGAGAAGCAACTTAAGACTAAGTTGAATTTTCTTATCGTTAGAACAATTAATCAGTGGAACAACTTTCCTCCAGAAGTTGTGAATGCCCCAACACTGGGAGTTTTTAAGAAGAGTTTGGATAACCATTTGTCTGAAGTGGTGTAGGGTTTCCTGCCTAGGCAGGGGGTTGGACTAGGAGACCTCCAAGGTCCCTTCCAATTCTATTCTATTCTATTCTATTCTATTCTATTCTATTCTATATTATTCACTTAAACATCAGTTTCATAAATTTAGCCAACAAGCAGCCTACCTTTTTATAAATTTGTTATATCTATTTGTCTTGGATAGGGATTTTTCTATGTTCTTGTGGTACTGTACAACTTTATCCTTTCTGAAATCTTTTTGTCCTACTCTTTCATTACTTTTTGTTTCTGCCAGGATGCAAATACCTCTTCATAAATCAGAAAATGCCTTGGCTTTTCCATCAGATGCCATCAGAATTGCATGGATGTTATGAACTATAGCAATAACTTTAAGAGATCAATAAAATGTTGCCATGTCAAAGAAAATGCCTGCCATGTTTCAGATTTGCCACCTCTAAGTTCAGTTTCTTATTTTTATAACCCATTCGATTCCTACCCATTCCTCATATTTAATTCCTGGACCAACTGATAACTTTCTCTTCTTTCAAATAAGCTGAATTGCAAATTGTTTGATTTCCTGAACACCTGCACATTTCACGCTGTCAAGTCAGTATATGCCACAGACTCAATTTAATAAAGATGAAACAAATTAAAATGAAACAGTTCAAAAAGAACTTTTCTAAAATTGGGGCTCATGTGTTTATAAGTTCTTTATGAAAACTGTTTATGAACATTGACGAACATTTAATATAATGATTCAATCTTATTTACTGTTAAAAGACACAGCCATGCAAATGGAGAAGAAATGGACATGGCTCTTTTTGACATTAACTGAGTATGTTTGTACTTCCAATTCTTTGTTTTTAAATATCAGCCTTGCAATTACTGATGCCAACTTAAACAATATTTCAGATTTCAGTAGTGATCATTGGAACAGTTTTAATGTTCTAAAATAAATTGAAATAAATAAGGCTTCTTATTTAATTGCTGCATTTAGTTTTCTCAAAAATGCTTTGGCCTCACTTGCCTTGACTGACGCGTGTTTATATAGCGTTAGCATTTTAGTGAAATGGTGGGCTAATAAGAAATACTAGGATGCTCACATGTTACAGTACTTATACCTGTATGTGGCGAAATGGATATGGAACACAGCCATGGTGTTAAATTGCATGTTTATACCAGGCATCCAAACATCTGTATAGAGAAGACGGAAATAAGAGAATTATGGTTATTCCATTGTTTGTGGGAAAGCTGTGTGAGAAACATGATTTCTCCTTCAATAATCACACATACTGTTGCCTTTCCTTCCTACTCTATGAATGTCTTTCACCAAAACGGATCCCTGTAAGAACTATACATGTGATAATTTTTGCCTGAATTTGCTTTTTTCCACTTTCTCTTTCCCTTTTTCTTATGAATCTTGAGTTTGTGATTATACAGAAGGCAAGATTGTCTCAGTGATATTTGTAAGCTGCAAATTATTATCCCATTGACTAAAGAATAATCAGACAGGGCACTAAGTTAAATCTGGGATAAGTTGATATCGTATTTCTGAGCAGGTAATGCATCGAAATGGGCTGCTATATTGAACAGGATACATTACATCTCTCTCACCATTGGCACTACTATTTTTCTGAGGAACATAATGTTCTCTATGAGGAAAATTTTATAAGGACATGTAACTTGCATTGCAACAAAAAGATAGCCAGGGACATGGGGGTGGGTGGGATTTATTTATTTACTTGTGTGACTTATAATATTATATACTTCAGGTTTTACAAACTTTTTTCAGGTGATGGAATCTGTTAGTTACAAAAAAATATCACACAACCCCTGATCTGCAAAATGGTGGGTTTTCTTTCTTTTCTTTCTTTTTTAGGATGTCATCCCTGTCATCTTTGATGATCCTGTCCTGATCACTATAGCACACATTCATATTTGAGATGGTATCTGTTGTACCAGGCATCCTTGCTTTCTGCCGGGACCATTTCAGGCATATCTTTGCCAATTTCATTTCCTAGAAATCCTTAGAAAACCAAGAAGCCAAATGGGATTGATGAGTAGGAACAATCCACTCAGGATAATCCATTTCGATTCCAGATTGGTGGTATTTGTGTTTTAAAATTTCCCAGTTCCAAAAGTCTGGCCTTGTCCAAAATTATCCTGCAACCAGAAGGAATGCTGACATGAAATTGGGAGGATAGTACAATTGCACTACCACCCGCTGCCCTTTTAACCAAATCTGAAAAACATAGCCTCACTTCTGCTGCCTGCAGAACAATGCTTCTCACAACAGCCAAGGTACCCTGGCTCACAATCCTCACACTATCTCCATATCCCATTTTCAGTAATGACACAAGACATTAAATCTGCTGCCTCCCTTTTCATCCAGCTAAAGGGACTGGGACTCCTGTCAGTGTTGCTTTTTGTTTATCAAGTCATAGATGAAGCTGGGTTTATTATAGATATTCAAAAGCATCAACATGCACTCAGAAAAAGCAACAATTTGATTTTGGGCACTCAACAATCCAGTTGCCTGCTTCCTCTTAAATAATCTGGGAAAGAAAAATAATTATAACAGCAGTTAAAAATATATACATTCCTTTCCAGAAATGTGTATCAAAACATTTGTTATTATCTTAGTCAGTTAGCCCATGTTTTATAACATTGAGGAACAGATGAATGAGAAAAATTGTTGTACATATTTCATTTCCACACAGCTTTTGTAGTAGGTCATGGTACTATATTACAGTACCTTAAAGAAGAACTTATCAAACGAATTTTGATCCTTATGTGAAAGTCACAATGATACTCTTCCATTTCATGCAGAGATTCTGTTGAGGTGTCAGTTAGAATCTTGGAATAGTATTTTTCTTCAGTCACACTTGGCCAGTAGCCAAGAGAGTGAAGTGGAGGCCACTCTATACACACATGACGTTGTCTTCCAGCACTTTAGTAGTCACCATTAATACCTCTCCCAAGCCCATTTCTGCTTCCTCAAGTGATGGCACAAAATCATATATTTATAAAATAACATTGTGAAAATTGTATATGATAAGCGTAGAATATAAATAACTACACCTCACTATTCTTATTCCTCCCAACATTCTGGATTAAGATAATGGCTAGTACAGTCTTCCCAACACTGAAACAAACAAAATTAAATTCTGTTGGGTAGGAACCCTCTGCATTACTACACACTTCTCTAAATACAAACAAAAAACAAGAACTTATGATCACAGGCCTTTTGAGGGAGCATGTTGAGTCAACTATTTTCTTACCCAATGGCCTCAGAAAATTACTTTCATTTTTTCAATGGCAGAATAAGCCAATGCTTAGCTCTCCAAGGCTTTTGGTCATGACTATTGATGTAAAATAATTCTGCCACCAACTCCACTGAAAGCTACGTTGAGCATCTCATTCAAATGTGTACAAATACCTGTCAATGAATACTTCAGCTTCAACCACAACAATACAAGAGCACACAATAGATACAAACTCAAGGTAAACCGCACCAAACTTGATTACAACTTGATTACAACTTCAGCAACAGAGTGGTCAATGTCTGGAATACTCTACCTGACTCTGTGGTTTTTTCCCCAAATCCCAAAAACTTTAACCTTAGACTGTCTACCATTGACCTCACCCCTTTCCTAAGAGGTCTGTAAGGGAGCATGCATAAGTGCACCAACGTGCTTACCGTCCCTGTCCTATTGTTTCTTTTTTATTTGTATCCATTTCATGTATTCATAACCATGCTTATACCTGTTATCTAATACTTGCTTGACAAATAAATAAAATGAATAAAAAAATTTCTAACTGACAAAAATAACTCTGTCTTTATTCCAGGCTCCATATATGATAGTTGAAAGATTTCTGAATGTTTTAGCGACATATGCAATGGTTCTAACTTATGGAGTAATTCTCTCATGCAATGAGAGACCAATGATGGTTTTCTTTAGGTGATGGAGCTTTTTCCTACCATTGTTGATCTGCCAGTGTGAATGGGATTATTAGAGTCTTAAGGATGTGCAGAATCTTAGACCCTCTTATGGAATTCTGACATAATTCTAGCATGAAAACAAAGATGGAAAATTAACATGACTTTACATTGAAGTAAAAAAAATAAATGCCTCCCATTTTATGCCCTGGTTAGCAATTAGCTAGCGTGGTTTAAGAAATGTCAGTGGCTCAGTCGGCGATTGTATAATTGGAGAGCCAATGTGGTGTAGTGGTTAAGGTATTGGATTTGCCCCAGGGAATTATAAGTTTCCTCCCAGAAATAGAAGGTCACAAGGTAAGTTTGGGCTAGTCATTCTAACTCAGCTCATCTGACTTCACAGGACTGTGGTTGTGGAGAAAACTAAGAGGAAGGAATGCTGTGTATGCTACTGACCTCCTGAACAAAAGGCAAGATACACATCTGACAAATAAATAAATAAATGGTCTACCCAGTTAACCACATTAAGTAATTACTCATTTACAAGCAAGATGATAAAACAGGATTGTGTTTTTGATTCCCCCCACCTCTTTACTTCATCTTAGATTCTTTTTAGGGTATTTGTATTTATGCCACAAAATAGTAATAAACTTTGTTGAAAAACGTAGAAGACGTGGAGAGAGAAGTAGATAACTCTCCATTGTATTGGTCTGTTTTTCATTAAATGGGACAACAGATCTGTGTAATTTGTAACTACAGGAAGATAAACGCTATTTAATGGTGAAGCGTTCATATATACAGAGAGAGAAACAAAGAGGAGTAATTGAATGACCAGCCAGTGTAATGGAAAAATAATTTGTGCTGACTCATATAGCAGCACCACTAAATTTACTCAAGAGTATCTTACATACATATGCATGCAGATGTATTGGTGAAATAAAAATGATTGCCACATGCTGGGTCCACAAAGCAAGTCATTTTTAATAAAGCATAAAACTTAAATTACTATTGAAATAACAAATACTTAATAAAGAAAAGTAATTCTCACATGGTTTTTTTGGACTGGACTTTCATTGTGAGGTGCTGAACAATGTTTTATGTATTGTGCCAGCTGGTAGAAAACCTTCTAAATTGCTTGACTCTTCCTCTCTGCTCCTCCATTCTAGTTTGTTTTCCTCTGTTCCTTCCCTTTCCTTCCTCTACTCGATCTCCACTCTGTATTTTTCTTACTTTTCTTTGCTGTTTCAGTTGGAAGAAAGGAGTGTAAAGGTATGTGTATCCTTGTTGTAATATGTGTGTCCACCTTAGAGAATGGCTAATAAATGTGTGAGAGAATTGATTAATCTCTATATATGCATCTAGGGGAAGTCAATGGATTTCTGAAATGGGTGCTATGTTTTACAGGGAATTAGTTTTTATCAATAATTACAAACTCAATTATATGGTGTTTATTTGTTTGTCTTGTCCTATATGCAAGGGTATCACTTTATCAAGGAGTAAATAGCTCCAGGATGGTTTGATAGGAAATCTAGGTTGACAAAATGAGGAAGTTGGTAACTGAGTAAATGTTTGTATATGTTTATACCTACACTGCTGTCTCATATTCCCTTTGTTAGAAAATTATGGTGTTTTTTTTAAAAAAAGGATTGTCTTACTCTAGAGTGCTTGTTAAGCAAGGTGTAGCTGTATGGAACAGCCCAGCTTCTTTCTTTCCTCTAATAAACTTCTCAGAAGATTAATGGACAAATTTTATTCTTGGGGGAGCTTCTCAAAGACCATGATTTATTGGGGTTTTAACCTGTCCTGTTTTTACTGTGGCAAATCATAGCTGTCTGCCTTGTGTTCTGAGAATAACCTTATGTAAATGAGTATAAAAGAACAGGATAAAGCAGGGATGTCAAACTCACATTTTCACTGCAATGTCACGTGATGTATTAGGACTTTTTTCCCCTTCATTAAACCGGGAGTGGGCATGACCAGAGCATGATGCATCCAACCCAGGGGCCAGGAATTTGACAGCCTTGGGATAAAGTGTTTTGGTTGGATCCCAGGGGGAAAAATCATATTCCAATAATTTATCACTTAATAATATGAACTGAAAGTTTAGGGTTTAATTATCCAGGTGTTGTGTATGTGAAAAAGTCAGCTGTTTTGGAGGTCAGTTCATCTGTATATTACTAAATCACTTGGGTCTTTAACAGCAGGGCAACAATTTTTGAACCATGGCACCTCAAATGGGCTAACTTACTGAATGCATCCAAAATCTAACTCCCATGGAATTGAAATTCGGCAAATTTCATAAAACATTTTGTGACATAAAATTTATAAAACATAGTCATAAAACAGTTACTGCGGCTATCCCCTGTTGTTTGTCTGTGCTACACAGTTCAACATGGGCAACTTTCAAGGCAGATATACCTCTGAATGGCCCCCTGAGTTTTTAAGAAATTTTCCAGTGAAAGCAATACATTAGAAATTCTGTCATTGTTGGAGGCATTGAGGAATCTGGTAACGAAATATCTCTGAAACTATTGACAGGGGCAATGGGCTACCTAGTTTTAAAAACAGCTCTAAGTGCAAGTCCTTTGTTTCAGAAATAAATCTAGTGGAATCTGGTGGGATTACTTCCAAATAAGTATTCACAGAATTACAGCCTAAAGGCTGGAAACTGCATAGTTTTTTGCCTGTAAATCCTGTAGCCATCCTGAGCATATTTTCTCAAAGATCGCTAATTTCAAAAAGAACTTCCTTCTGTGAAGATGTGCATACAATTGCCACCTTAAAAAACCTATTGACTAAAATGAAATCAATTGGTTTGGTTGATTTGCAAATCAGTTAATGAATGTGCTTTTAATTTAGTTATGACTATCCAATTTGGACTACAAAAATCCAGGTGACCACTAGAAGGAGTTTCAACTCAAATGTCTTGTATTAATTTATGTTCCCCCCCCCCCCAAAATGAGACAGCTACTACAGCAAATATTCCAAATTTAATGGGACAGATCAGGCTTTCACCTCTTCTTGAGCAGTACATATTTGAGAAGAACAAAGCCTTTTTCTGCTTAGCTGTATCCCATTATTGCCAAACAATTGCTCACTTTATTCTGTCTAGACTCTTATTTAAAACCAAAATGAAATTAAGATCAGATCTTAAAATTAACCCCTCAAATGTGTCCTTTCATAATAGACTTTTTAAGATACATTTGTATTTGGCCGTAAAAAAAAAAAACTGGACTCAGAAGATAATAGTCTCATTTTCTAAAGGAAACATATTTAGAAATGTTGAATTATTCCAGCATTTATTAAACAGGCTCCTTGTGTGCAATTTTGAAGCCTGGGATTTTTCATTACAAAATCCATTTAGAATGGTTTCCAGAGATGAAGATGTCTTGGTATATTATATAATTAAAAAGAAACAGCAAGAAGAAGTATATTATGCTATGTGAAATGCTTGTCTTTAATTAAAAATGCACATTATTCCCACAAAGCAGCAACATCCTACAAATCCTGCAACTCATGCAACTTAATAGAATCTATATTTGCTTTTATTATATTTTTCCTGGCATGAACTTTTGATGCAAGATTTGCTGGGGATTGCATTGTTTTTTTTTAATCATGTTTCTATTGCTATTAGCAATAACATTTAGGCTTATATACTTGTCCCATAGCACTTTACAGCACTGCCTGGGTGGTTTATAAAGTAGAAGCATTATTTGCATATTGCACCCCCAACAATCTGGGTCCTCATTTTTCCGACCTCGGAAGGAAGGAAGGCTCAGTCAACCTTGAGCCCATCCGGATGGAATTCCAATCTGTTTGCCTGCAATATTGCACTTTAACCATCGCGCCCCAAGACTCTTATTATTATTATCTCCATAATTTATGTTTAAAAAATATTTGGGATATTTTCAACATGATTGCATGGTTGAATGTTTTGCTAATTTGAATGCCAGCCTAAGAGTGAGTTTTCAGGCTACATAAGCTTCTGTCATCGATAGATACCTCTTGGAACAACTTAATAGATAATAGAAAATCTGGATCTTTTCTGTCCTGGAAGTTATTGGCTGATGTATTGCAAGAAATAGTAGAAGAGATCCTAAAAGAGGTCGGAACCCAGTTTGATCAAGAACATCCACCAGTTATTTCCAATACAGCAACAGAAGATGATTGAGACTAATGAAGAAAAGGGTATGTACGTAGTTCGCTGTAGATGGAGCCAAGGTACGCAATAGGCAGAATTTATGATAAGTGGAGTTGGGCTGCAATAAATAAAATCATTTCAAGTGAAAGATGCCTTCAGGATCCCAAAGAGGAGAACTGAAGCATTCAAATTCATTTTTCTGTTTAGGAACTGGTGGAGGCTCTATGCCAGGGGTGTCGAACTGGATTTCTTTGTGGGCCGGATCAGCATTGGAGTTTTCTTCCACAGGTCAGGCGGGCAGAGGAAATGGGATGGATACCTCCTGCCCCCTGCCCCCTGCCCATAACCCATTTTTGGCCTCCTGCAGCACTTGGCTGGCTTAAATGGGATGCAGGGGGGCTATGCTAACAGAGGCACCAAGGGCTGGTCTTTGCTATTTCCAGGCCAGCCCCACAGGCCAGATTTAAACACCCCTCAGGCCATATCCGGCCCATGGAACTTGAGTTTGACACCCCTGCTCTGTGCTAACAGAGAAAGAAGTGCTATGCAACAATTGAATTTGGCAAGAATACTGCCAAGACGCATAATAAATCCATAATCGATGGCAAAGGATCCTCTTAGAAATATTAATCGATTAATGAGGGTCATGTGAAATATACAAGGCAAGTTAATTTACATTCATATAATTGTAATTTCATGTAGTAAAACTGGAATGAACACAATTGTGAAACTTGGGAAGACCCTTTCAGACCATGGGTTCCCAAGCTACAGCTAAATCCAACTCTGGATCAGGGAGTTCTACTCAGAATAGTGAAAATATGAAAGCATGAAGCAAGCTTCCATTGGGGAAGTAAGTAGTAATGTGCTTGGTGTTGCATTGGAAACAGCCTGCAGTCTCCCTACAGCCTCCAAAAAGGTCTGGAACACATATTATGAAAACATTCATAACTCGACTTACACAGTTGATTTAGTGACCATTCAAAGTTACAAGGGCATTAAAAAAGTGACCATTTTTCACACTCACAACCATTGCGGTATTCCCATGGTCACATGATCCAAATGCAGACGCTTGGCAACTGACTCATAGTTATGATGGTTTATGTGTCCCAGCAACTTTTTGCAACCTTCTGACAAGCAAAGTCAATGGGGAAACCAGAATTCACTTAACAATCTTTTTTTACTTAACAATTACAGTGGTTCACTTAACAGCTGTGGCAAGAAAGGCTGTAAAATGGGGTAAAACTGACTTAACTAATCTCTCATTGAGCAACATAAACGTTGGGCTCAATTGTGATCATACGTTGAGGACTACCTTTAATATAGAATGAATGGAAATTTACCTAGTTTTTACTTGTAGCTATGACACTCCTCCAGCTTGAAGGTCTGGTGGCTTATTAGCTTACTAATAAGTAATTGGAGGCTCTTGTAAGCTACGAAGTAACTTTAGCCAGAGTTTATTAGTTGTGCCCTTTCCTGCTTGAAGTAACATTCCTTTAATACCTTTCAGAAAGAACTAGAGGGTCAACCACAAATACTCCATAGGTTGACCACAAATGTCTCCTATGTAGACTAGCTAACAGGTTGTGGCTTTGACACTTGGAGGAGATACCTTGCAAGTGAATCCATTACTAGAATCAAGGAAGTGATGAGATATTTAGCTTAAGGAGTGCTTACGGAGATCCAGAAAAAGGTCTGGAGAAAAGCAAAGTTCATCATTAGCATAGTAAAAAAAAAAAAATCACCCAGAAGTAATCAACTGATATGATAATGAAGTAGAATTAAATAATTAAGGGAGTATTATGGGATGGCTTTGCTTTGTGTGCACGGGCAATTGTTGTGTAACTTTGTAACCAATCAACAATCATCTTGCTTTTGTTTCCTGTGGTAAATTGTATAGAAATAAGTCCGCCTGATTTCTGAGGCACTCCTTGGGACGGCATAGTGGCTCAGTGGTTAAGACGCTGGGCTTGCCGGCTGGAAAGCCAGCAGCCCAGGTTCGAGACCTGAACGCCAATAAAATGGAGTGAAGTCCCTGTCCTTGCCTCAATTCCTGCCAATCTGGCAGTTTGAATGCATGCAAATGCAAGTAGATAAATAGGTACCACTTCAGTAGAAGATAACATCCCTCTATGATGTCATGCTGGCCACATGACTGCAGAAATGTCTTTGGACCATCCTGGCTCACAGTCTTGAAACAGAGATGATCGCCACCCCTTATAATCGGCAATGGAGTAAAATCCGCAGGGACTCCTTTACCTTTTACGTAACTTGGGTGTGAAGAGGTGTCTTCTGCTTCTGTATAGAAATAAAAGCTCTATCTTTTCTCAATCCCCTGTGGACAATGGCTTCTTCACAACAACTTCCTGGACCTGGCCAGCCTTCTGGCCAATGCTACTAGAAGGCCAGTTTAGAGTTCCCAGTCTGTGTTACAAAAGGAAGAGATGAACGGACAGCAGGCCTCCTCTGTTACAGACCCTGTTCTTTGAAACTCCTTGTGATTGGAGTTTCAAACAGTTCCTTCTCCCCAGGTACTTCATAAAGCTGTTGAAACATGATTCCTCTATGGCTTTAACCTGGTTTGAATCCTTCATGTTGCGATCTGGGGATTTCTACTAACTGCCTTTCATTTGTTTTAAATTTGTACTGATTTTTAAGCTGACTAGAACAGTGTTTCTCAACCGTGGCAACTTTAAGGTATGTGGACTTCAACTCCCATTCTAGTTTTGGGACTTGAATTCCACACATCTTAAAGTGGTCAAGTTTGAGAAATACTCGACTAGAGTCTGCAAATTGGGGCAGCAGGTAACAAAACCTGTGAAACATGTAAATAAATAATACAGACACAGACACAAACACAAATGCAAACAATATCATGAATAGCATAAGCCAGCCATTCAATAAGAGCATATGCTATTGATTTCCATAAATATAGAAACAAATAGCAGGTTTGTGTATGGGGGGATAGATTTTACATCTTAATAATTATATATCAAGAATGGAACATTTACAACTATGGAATAATGCAGAGTTTATATGTATTACAAGATTTCAAAATGAGCCCATTTGTCCACATTTTTGCAGAGGTACTTGTAGGAGTTAACTTGAAGAGTACTTTATATAATACCTTCATTACACTGCCATTCCACAGTTTAATGAGTTAATTTTGAGAGAAAGGTTTATAACTTAGTTTTATACTAGAGTAGATTTTTATGAGTTTTATCAGTCTGGAAAGATAGAGCCAGCTATTACAAGATATAATCAATGGCGCCAGATAAAGGAAGGGAGGAGGGGAGTGTGGAGATAATGTAAGCCCCATTGTGAACTTTACTCAGTAGATATTTTATCATGCACTACTTTTCACTGTTATATTTTGAATTGCTTACCCTGTATTTGATACTAAAAAAATGTGCATAATGTCTTTCCAAAAAAATCCCTGCCCCAAATGATTTTTTTTTTAAAAAAACTTGCTTTAACCACATTTGTTAAATCTAAAATCATTAAATATCTAAATGATTTTTCAGAAAAACATATTCCATATAATTGTGTAATTCATTACTGTCTAAAGATGGACATGTCATGTTGAACTAGCTAATTATTAATTCATTAAAACAGAACATTTCTGTTTTTCCACTTGTTTTTCCTTTCTAGTCTGATTCTATTCTAGTTTATTTTAATATTTTACTTCAATTTTTATACTTTATTTATCAGATATATACACTATCCATCTCATTATCCAAGAGATTCTGGGTGGTTTATAGGTTAGAACCATAAAACCATATTTAAAAAGAGGCATAGTTTAAAAAAAACCAATTAAAATAGAGTTTAAAACAAGGGTCTAGGTAACCCTAAACTGGCTACTGACAGTCTGCAAATGCAAAAATATACTGGTGTTACCCTGCTCTTACTACTGCTCGGTAGCCCTTGATAGTGGCTCTGGAAAAAAATTATACATACATACATACATAATGTTTTCATAGATTTTCACGGGTACAGATATTGGTGTGTTTGGGTCTTTTCCCATGTAAGATTGAAAGTATCTTGACAATGTTTCGATGAGGTCCCACTCGCCATCTTCAGGCTGGTTCTTTCGACTTCGTGCTTTTAAGAAGATGAAGATGGCGAGTGAGACCTCGTTGAAACGTCAAGATACTCTCAATCTTACATGGGAAAAGACCCAAACACGCCAAGACCTGCATATATTCGGCAGAATCTCATCTACCATCATCAGGCTTCTGTATTGTGTTCGTATGGACCAGAAGCCGTACCGCAGCTGCATCGCTACCCGCTTCAAACCCCTCCGACCCATACATGAAGCAAACTGATGCCCACCATGAAGATGTGGCATGACCACGAACGCAAAGCCAAACAGCAAGAGCACAGCTCACCAGCTCAAATCGCCCAGCAACTAAGACTAACCTAAGCACAACCAAGCCCCCACCTGAACAGAACACACCCCCAGCCAACCAGAACACAGCCAACCCCCAACCAATCAAAACACAGCCAAACCCCCAACCAATGAGAACACACCCCCACCCAATCAGAACACAGCCAAGCCCCCACCCAATCAAGTCACACCCCCACTAGCAGTTAAAAGGAAGAAGCAGCTGCAAGCTCACATTACTCCAAGAAGCACAAAGCCGAAGACACAAGCCTGAAGATGATGAATAAGATTTCGTCAAAATGTCACCTAGATACTTCCAATTTTACACGGGAGAAAACCCGAATAACCAAAGATCCATATGTGTGTGTGTGTGTGTGTGTGTGTGAGTGTGTGTGTGTAAATGCAGTATTTATTTTGGTAAATGTTAATAAATATGACGGTGGGGGGGAGAAGAGAATAGGAAGAGGAGATTTTTTTGGCAGGAAGAGGAGATGGAGGGAGAAGGGGAGGAAAAAAAAAAGAGACCAGAAGGTAAGATGTGGGATGATAACTAGCTTTCGGAGGGAGGGGAAAAAGGAGGCCAAAAAGGATAGGAAATGGAGAATGAGGCTTAGGAAAAGAGAGAGGGAGTGAAGGCAACAGGGAGAATAGGAGAAGTTTCTGTGGGGCAGGCCTGGGGGAGAGAAGAGGATAGGATAGAGGAGGCTTCTGTGGGGCAAACAGAGGAATCCATGAAGGAGCAGTGGAAGGAGAGCTCAGCAGGCAATTCAAGAGAGGGTGAGAAGAGAGAGAAAGGAAGAAGGGCTGACCAGCCACATGAATACCATCTCATCTCGTGACCTGCCAGCTGAGAGGAGACTGACCACCACAACACTACATGACTTAGGCCATCAAAGGTGCCTAAGAGATGGACCAGCGTGGGCTGGCAGCCATACCAAGAGGGCAAGGAGAACCCGGACTCCAGCTGCCCTTTTGGGGGTAGCACTACAAATATATTTAGAAGTTAAGAGATGATAGCTAGCTAACTAGCTAGACAGATAGACAGACAGACAGACAGATAGATAGAATCTCCAAATGTATGTGTTAACATTTACCACAATAAGTACAGTATGTCATCAAGTAGCACTAACATTGTAGTAATTGGGTTGTCCCTTGGGGATTTATTTATATATTTTGGATTCTTCTTCTTGTGCCATATCCGTCATCGGAAGTTGGTGGTGTTGGCAATCCTATTTTTATCAACAGCCACATGAAATAGTGCTGTTGTGTCTTAGATTTTGAAGCCATGGTATTCTTTTTCTGCCTGGACCTTGTTTGCCTTCAATCTTTCCTTGGAGAATTAAGTGAAGTATGCCATATTTTTCTGGGTGTCGCATTACATGTCCAAAATATTCAAATTTTCTCTTTTTAATGGTTTTGATGATTTTCCTTGGCTTTCCCAGGCGGCTTTTGGATTTTGGATAGAGCATTCCAAATGAGGCACTAAAACAGAGAAGCCATTATAGTAATTCTGCAAGCATCTCCAATATTATTGGGGAACATAGTAATCTTGTCCCACAATCTGACTTCATTGTATTTCTCACTGTAACAGATGTAGAATTCTGTCACTGACAGTATATCCAACATAACTGATATCTTGAGTGTTTTTCATTTAGAAACCCACTTTTCCTTCCCTGTTTTATGGCTATTCTTTAAAGCAGTCAGGGCTAATAGGCCCTGCCAAGTACATTATGTTTCATAGATGTAGGCTTATTGGATTTTTTTTTGGAGGGGGGGTATGTTACTAAGGGAAATTTTTTTTTTAAAAAAAGGAGAAAAAACAAGCTTGAAACAATAAAATGGATTGGAAAGTACTAATGTTTGCTAGAAGGAATTAAATTTGGATTTGCTGATAAAATATACATATAAAATCAAAAAGAGGCCAATGGTTGAAAAGGTTGCCCGGAACTCTTCATCTCACCTAAGAATTGGGGATGAAGAAATTAATTTCTTCTCCCACCCCTGTCCCTGAATTTTAAATCTGAACACATCTGCAGATAGACAAAAAGTACCTGGCTTCTTAAGAATCTCCAGTACAATTATTTGCCTGGAACAAATAACCTAACTAGCACATCCAATTTCTCCTGAAGTTAGATGTGTGTCTCATACTCATTTTATAAACACAGCATAAACTTGAGACATTATGCTGAATAACTCTATGCCCTAACCCTTGTCTTTGAAAATCCCAATGAGCTGCCCCATTTTTCAGTTGGCCAATTGATGAAATTATAAGGATGTCATTAATCTTAGCAATGTTTTGGTCATCATCAAAATGTAAGCCATATTAGAGTTATTACCATTTTATTCCAGTTGTATTCTGTAGCTGTAATCAATATTTTTGCTTGATTTTTATTATGGCTTATTGACTTCAGTACATGAAATCTACAATGGATATGCTTTGGACAATGGATAATTTTGATCATATGACCATGAGGATGCTACAATGGTTGTAAGTGTGAAAAATGGTCATAAGACAATTTTTTTCAGTGCCATTGTAACTTTGAGCAGTCATTAAACGAACTGTTGTAAGTCAAGGGCGACCTGTATATGATAAATTAAAATAAACTGGAAAAAGGTGAATAAATAAAAGACTTTCCATTGTATGAGGAAAATCTTTCCTGATTAGGCATTGGCTGCTACTGAATAGTGCAAATAGTAATACATTTCCATACTCAGAAATTATAGTATATTAACTATTATTTAACTAGCATTTTTATTGTGGGTATATATTAGAGTCTTCCCCAAATGGCAAGAATGTTTGTCTCAATTACTTGCTGGAATGGCTAGTTCTCATAACACAATGCAATACACATACAAAGCAGTAGCTTCTTTTTTGTAGTCATTTTGAAATGGACATAATTTACAACCCCTAAATTAAATTAAAAATAATACAGTTGCAGAGCCTCTATTTCACTACTGCTATATCTAAACAAATTACAGAACAGAAATTCATGTAACATTATTTATTTATTTATTTTGTAAATTTTATCTGAGTTTCCACAAAAAGAACAATTAAAACATCTTTTTTGAAAGCAGCATAATCCCGGGTTACATTTTTTCGTACAGACACAAATTCAAGTTCATGCTCATTTTTATATTCTATTCCATATCTTATTACTATTTTACATTTTCTATATGGCTTCTCCCCTCTTTTAATTTTCTCAATTTTATTTTATTTATTTCATCTCATGTAACATTATTTTCAAGACATGAGATATATGTAGGACTCCGTTGGGTCTGCTGCTAAAACTTAACTTAGTTTCCTTTTCAGCTATTGGAGAGAACATCTGGCTGGCATTATTTGTTTGATCTTTTATTTGTAGTATTTATATCCTACGTATAGGAGTTTCCCCTAAGTTTATCCTTACAACAAGGATCCTGTGATATGAGATGCATGTGCCAGGGACTTATGTTTGGTGGTCATGGGCTGTTATGGCACCTGTCTTATATTCTCCCCCTTCTCCAAAATTAGATTAATTCTAGCTCTTGGTATTATGGAAGTCCCTAAAGATCCAGCAACATCACCAGGTCTGCAGTCCCAGGGAACTGGAGTTGGCCATGGGGAATTGGCCTCAGCAAATTGCCCATGGCAAGTTGTCCCATTCTCTCTTCAGAAGCTCTACAGAGATGGATATATTTTCTCTCTTTGCTTGGAATTTTGCTTTTAATAACATTAAACTTTTAATGCTGACTTTTATATTTTTATAATGATTGTTTTATCTGATTGTTACATTCTGCCAAGGCTAATTTTTCATGAAATAGGTGGCCATACAAAATTGATTAATAAATAAATAAGTAAAAACCATAATTGGTCTAAATTCTCTCAACAATTGTGTGAAGATATGAAATAAATTTCCTTGGTTCAAATGCCAATAACAGACACAGCATGAAGATGTTCAGATAAGGTCAGAAACCCAAGCAATAACAATTACTGAAGCAACTCCTTGCTCTCATGAAGGTCAGTCTGTTAACATGTACTATATACATTTTTGCAGCGAACTCAATCAGAAAAAAAAATTGCTCAATTTTCTTGAAAATTGTAGCATATGGTTTGTAAAAATGAATAAATTAAAAATAAATAAATAAAATGTTGGAGAAAATGTTTTTCTATTTATATCCCTTAAATTGAAGTTCAATCCCTGTTGAAGAAAGACAGATTTTGTGGTTAGTTCAACTTGTGAACTTAATTTTTTCCTAATTAGGGATTTCAATTCCATTCCTTTGTAGGTGGAAAAGCATCTTGGCAAGGAATTATTTAAGCTGAGAAATGACTGATAGGAAAATATTTCATGGTATTATTTTTTTTAAAAAAATCTAAAGAAATAAATATGTACTTGAGTAGTTGACTGTATATTCCTTGACTATTAAAATTAGCAAAGGCAAATTAGTCGGTTGTTCTGATTGCTAAATGTTTTAAAAGGGTAAAGATGCACAGACTGGGACACTATCTTGAACTCTTTGGAGAAGAAGCAAAATGTAATTCAACTAAACAATGCAGATTAAAGTACCGTACCTTTTTGTTTGTATTCTGTAAAAATGTCAGTCTCTAAATATTTTTTGTATGTTGTGTTAGTCCGCCATCTATCGGTATAGATCAGATATCCCTTACATGCGTTTGGGGGTGGGAGGAATGGAGGTAAAGGGAAAATCCATTTTAAAAAATTCTGTGATTTAAATATTTGTTTTGAAAAGTTCTATACTGGTTGAATCTCTTTTCTGCTTGCTAAAAGATTCATATTTACTGTTTAAAGGCCTCACACTTTCTCTATGTTAAACTTTGAAAAGCTGTTATATATGCAATACTGATGAAACATAAAAATCAGAAAGTGCTATTATCTGGTGGACTTCCGGTTTGTCGGCTTCGCGAGTGGCAGGGTTTCGCAATCCTGCGCGATCCCCGCCGCGCTAGCCGTTTTGGT
>BHEV01102132.1:0-21550 GCA_004319985.1 Emydocephalus ijimae
TCCGGCAGTTACCCCCAATTAAATCATGAGTCTCGAGCCAAACTTCCAAAACTTCAAAAGGATTTATTGGGAGTTAACATGCCGTCATGGCTCGGGTGTAGCCGACTCTGAGACACATCATTCACTGTCCCCCTTGACCCTGGTTTCTCCCCCATCCCTGCACCCCCTGGGTGTATCGTAATCCGTATCCTCCAATGGGACACCCCCATAGCCCAGAGTCATCCATCAGGCTCTCCAGTTAGAATTTTGCTCAGCAGAAACTTCGGTCATCTAGTTACTGTCGGGCTCTGGACATGCCGCAACAGGTGCTGGAGACCGACAATGATGTTGGGCAGTGGGAGGAACTGCTATTTATCTTGTAGCCGCCCCAGCTGCCCCTATGGAGAGACTAGGATGATGTCATCGGGAGGCGACAGGGAGATTGCAGCAGGCTGGGAATGGCTACCGATTCTGGGACTGAAGGAGAGACGAGTGGTGGCTGACGTTCGGAGGAGAATGGCCACGGTGGTGGGTCATCTAGGCACAATCACAGGATAATAAGGAAGGATAGTAAGCCCACGGGTGAAGGGAACGGAAGACAGGCGGGTTTTAGTATAATGAAGGATCGGGTGTTAGGCAGCTTAGATGAGTGGGAGGGATGGAACTAGGGTATTTAAAGTGCTGAGAGGCAGTGGCTTTATTTGGAAATATCCTTACTCACTGTTGCATTGTTTTGGTTGCTGGAATAAAGCAACGATTACTCCAAACTGTGAGTCCTGGCTGCTTTTTCCAGGTGGGAGACCAAGAGGCAGCTGAGAGAAAGCCAGCACTCATCTCTATCCTTCAGATAGAGTTACAATCTTTAAAAACATTTATGGAATGCACTTTCGGTTCCCAAGCAGCTGCACTGCTCCCCCCTTTCTGTTGGCAATTCAAAAAAAAACCCCCAGAGAATGATTTTATCAGTTGACCGAAATACTGGTTCACCGAACCAGAGGAAAACTTAACATCCGGTTCATCTCAACCAGTCCGAACCGGTAGAATCCCCCCACCCCTGGAAAAGGGTCACCTCCCTTTTCTTTTAGTGCCGTTGCAACTTTGAACGGCCACTAAACGATCTGTTGTAAATGGAGAAACACGGCCCATAGAATCGCCAAGAGCTGAAAATGCACAACACACACAAAAAAATGTGAAGACGGCATATATATTTTAAGCCAGAACTGCTTCTGTTAGGCATAATACCAGAAAAAATATATATGATAAAGAGGAATGTTTCTTTGATATTACATGTTTTAACAGCAGCAAGAGTTGTCTTGCACAACATTGGAAAAGCGAGTTTTTCACCCTCCCCAACCCTCTGTGTGTGCCCTGCACCTATCTGCACCCAAAACGGGCCACATGGGGACTCCTGGTGGGCGGAGCCAGCCAGGGGTGGCATTTGCCGGTTTGTTGAAACCAGCCATAAAATTAGCTACCAGTTCACCTGAACCGGTGCAAACCGGAGCAGCCCTCCCCTGCCTATAACTTTGTTGCTTGCCTCTTACGGTTTATATTAATTGTTTTATTTAGGAGCTCTAGTATGATTTACGTTGATTGCTTGTTTAGCATCCTATGTGTGTCACTGAGGGTTGCCTCTTACGATTTCCGATGCGTGTATCTAATGGGGATTACGATCGCGATTTATCACTTGTTGCTGGTTACATAAACTGAGAGCTGATCCACCGGAGACCAATTCCCAGTGTGTCCAATCACACTTGGCCAATCAAGAATTCATTCGATTCCATGGAAGAGATTCCCCTCCCCCCTTTTTTAATCCAAAGGTTAAGCCGATGCCCATAACGATGTAGGTTACTCTGCTGGTGAGTACACATTCAAAGTGACACTAAAGTTATTCTAAGTCTAACGTTTTGGGTTCTTCTTCCATGCACAGGCCACCACTTCACGTGGGTGAGTGACAGTGGAGGCCTTGAACAGGTGCGCAGTTCAGGATGGCGCTTACTTTAATGGAGGTGGAACATGAATCCAGTTGCGCCTCCGGTGTTCCTGCCTGGCCATCAAACTTAGTTTTTGCCTTCGTTTTTGCTCAGTTGGGAACCCGAGACTTCCTCAGACAGCTCGTTTGAGGGGTTCCTCACCCGTATCAGGGAGAATAGAAATAGAAATAGAAATAGAAATAGAAATAGAAATAGAAATAGAAATAGAAATAGAAATAGAAATAGAAATAGAAANGAATAGAATAGAAATAAAAATGGAATAGAAATAGCATAGAAATAGAAATAGAATAGAATATAGAATAGAATAGAATAGAATAGAAATAGAGTATAGAATAGAATAGGAGAAAATAGGAGAGAATAGGAGAGAATAGAATAACAGAGTTGGAAGGGACCTCGTAAGTCATCTAGTCCAACCCCTCCACCCAAGCAGGAGACCCTCTACCATTTCTGACAGAGGGTCTCTTCTTGAAAGCCTCCAGGGATGCAGGACCCACAACTTCTGAAGGCAACTTCTGTTTCCTCGGTTGATTGTTCTCCCTTCCCACTTATTTCCAGGTTGAATCTCTCTCCTTGGTCAGTTTCCATCTATTGTTCCTTGTCTGGCCTTCAAAAGTGCTTTGGAGAATAGCTTGACCCCTTCCTCCTCCTCTCTGGGGCAGCCCCTCCCTCAAATATTGGAAGACCGCTATCCTGTCTCCCCTGGTCCTTCTCTTCCCTAGAACAGCCAGGCCCAGGTCCTGCAACCGTTCTTGGTATGTTTTAGTCTCCAGTCCCCTCATCATCATCCTGGTTGCTCTTCTTTGGAACACTCAACTCTGAAAAAAAAGGAACTTGATCCAAACTTTTGCTTACGATTAAAATACTGTCTATTTATTCATGGATTGCCAAGATTTTGCACTCCACTCCTGGTGACTCTGAGCAAAAACATGGTTTGAAAAACATCAGGATAAATCAAGATAATGGGACGGTGCCATCTGCAAGGCCCAACCCACCCTTGGCATCCCTCCAAATGCTCTCTCGGAGTTTCAGGAGGTGATTCATATGTGATGTGGCCCAATTAGTCAAATAGGAAAAGACGGGCTATGATTAAGAAGGTGTGACCACAAGGTCACCGGGGAAGGAAACTTGGGAGAACAGAGTGTCTCTGCTAGACCTTTTAGCAGCATCCTTCAACCTTGGAAGCTTGAAGACGTGTGTGGGTTGAAACTCCCAGAATCCCCCAGCTGGCACGGACTCCTGGGCGTTGAAGTCCACCCATCTCCAACCTGGAAAATGGTGAAGAACGATGCCTTATATGTGGTTTGGGCAGGTTTATTTTGGAGCAGCCAATCAGGCCCTAAACCAAGGGACTTCAAACTTGGCAAATTCAAGACTTGTGGACTTCCAACTCCCAGAATTCCTGAGCTAACGTGACTGGAAGGGGAATTGTGGGCGTTGAAGTCCACAAGTCTTAAAAGCAGCCAAGCTTGAAGACCCTTGCCTTAAATCATGAAGGATGCATTAGAGCAGGGATATAAAACTCAGTTTCATTGAGGGACCCATCAGAGTTGTGTTTGATGGTGGGGGGGTCATGGTGGGAGTAGGCATATGGCCAGCTCAATGTCACTCAGGTTGGGGGCACCTGTGGTGTCCAAGTGCCAAGGCAAAATTTCCCTCAGACCCTCTCTCACTCTCATTATAATCTCCTTCCTTCCTTCCTTCCTTCCTTCCTTCCTTCCTTCCTTCCTTCCTTCCTTCCTTCCTTCCTTCCTTCCTTCCTTCCTTCCCTCCTTCTCTCCTTCCTTCCTTCCTTCCTTCCATGGGGCCGTCTTAGCGCATGGGCCTGATGGGTTCTTGCCCCTGGGCCCCTGAGCATAGGGGCCACACCGACGCCAGCTGATCGGCTGGGTCTCCTTTGGTTGCCCTGCCCAGGAGAATGGAGCTGGAAAGCAGGTTAGTGGGGTGGGAAGGGAAGGGGGATTTTTGCAGTTTATCCTTCCCCTGCCACGCCCACCAAGCCACGCCCACCAAGCCACACCACGCCCACCAAGCCACGCCCACAGGACTGGTAGTTAAAAAAATTGGAATCTCACCACTGTGGCAGAGGCGCTGCGGGCCAGTGCTTTGCTGTCTCCAGGACCGAATCCAGGCCCCAGGTCTTGAGTTTGACCCCCCTTGCATTAGATTAGAGAGCCTCCCCAAGGCTTCTCAGCCCTGGCTGGGCCTCTTCCGAGAGGTTTTCCTCCCTAAAGGTCCCTCCGCTGTTTCTCTTCGGTACGGAGATAAAGGGAGCGTCTCGGGATCTGCACCCTCCCTTCGCCGTGGCACTGAGCAGCCGAACAGATGATGCCACAGGCACCAGGCCAGGGACGCGATGCACCAGCATCCTGGCCGGCTGCCCTTCGCCAGTCTCCAGAGGAGGAGCGGCTAGATGGCGGGGAGCCGTTCCAGGCACCGTGGGAGGGTTTCAGGCCCTTCCTCTGGAGCTGGGATGGCTCTCCTTTCTTTCCTCTCCACGCCCAAGGCTTGGAAGAGAAACCGACTAAGGGTTTAGTTTAGTTTAGGTTTAGTTTAGGTTGCTTTATTGCCTCACACAACGAAAACAAGCACCATCTTCAGTGCACATCATGACCGTGACAATAAACGCAAACACACACCCTTCACCCTCCACACACGGGATGGAAAACCCCTGATATTGCATTCATGTTGCACTATACAGTAGAGATCAACAGAGCTACAACCCTGGGATAGAAGCCGTTTTTCAGGCATTTCTCCTTGTTTTTATGATTCTCCTGTACCGTCTGCCAGATGGTAATAGTTTAAAAAAAAAAAAAAGGGAGCCCAGGATGAGATGGATCTTTGAGAATGTTTTGAACTTTCTTAAGGCAGTGGGAGCTATAAAGCTCTTCCAAAGAGGGGAGAGTAACAGATAATAACAGATAATAACAGATCATCAGAGTTGGAAGGGGGCTTGTAGGTCATCTAGTCCAACCCCCCCACCCAAGCAAGAGACCCTACACCATTTCTGACAGGTGGGAGTCTAATCTCCTCTTGAAGGTGTCAAGTGATGGCGCTCCCACAGCTTCCGAGGGCAACTTCTGTTCCATTGGTTGATTGTTCTCACTATCAGATAGTTTCTCCTTATTTCCAGGTTGAATCTCTCCTGGTTCAGTTTCAGTTTCCATCCATTGTTTCTTGTCCGGCCTTTGGGTGCCCCGGAAAATAGCTTGATCCCCCCCCATCCCTCAAATATTGGAAGGCTGCTTTCCTGTCTCTCCTGGTCCTTCTCTTCCCTAGACTAGCCAGGCCCAGTTGAGGCAACCAATGAACCTCTGGGCAATGATGTTAACCCTCTGGAGTGCTGTCCTATTTGCCCCTGTGCAATTGGCAAACCAGATATGGGTCATAGATAGTCTCTATGATGCAGTGGTAGAAGGTCACCAGCAGTTTTGAGGGAAGGTTGCAAAAAAGATGAAACTAGACATTCAAATGATAAAGTCAAATGTAAAAACACAACAACAAAGCCAAATGAAATAACCAAATAAAATATGAAATGGAATAGGATGTAAAATAAACTAAAATAATCAAGTCAAATACAAAAATCAGACAACGAAACGAAACGAAATAACAAAATAAAACGTAAACGAAACTAAAATATAAAATAATGAAATTTAAATGGAAAGTAAAACACACGGCTAGTCCTTGATGTATGACCACCATTGAGCCCCACAATTCCTGTTGCTAAGGAAGACAGTGGCTAGGTGAGTTTTGTGGCTTCTTCATGACCTCGCTTGTCACGGTTGTGAAGTGAATCACTGCAGCTGTTCTTAACATGGTCGTTGAAGTGAATCTGGCTTCCCCATTGAACGTTGCTTGTCGGAAGGTCACAAAAGGGCATCACGTGACCCCTCCCCAGGGACGCTGCGACTGTCATAACTATGAATCAGTTGCCAAGCATCCGAATGGCAATCACGTGACCCCAGAATGGTCATAAGTGTGAAAAACGGCCATAAGTCCCCCCTTTTCCCCCCTAGTGCCTTTGTCACTTCAAACAATCCCTAAGTAAACTGTTGGGAAGTCAAGGACTTTGAGAAAAAGGAGGCAACAAGGATAGGTCAATATTTGGGGGGAATATATGGCCCTGTCGGAAGGAATATAGACTAGTGTCTAAACTTCTGGACTTTGGGCTTTCTAATTCATTCTGCCTTTAGATTATGGATCTCCTGTCTGGCTGCTCACAGAGGCTGGTCAGTTTAGGTAACCATACCTTTTCAGCCCTTATTCTTAACACTGGGTACACCACAGGGTTGCGTGTTGAGTCCCTTACTCTATACTCTTTATGGGCATGACTGCATTCCCACTCACGCTAGTAACACTATTGCTAAATTTGCAGATGATACAACAGTGGTGGGATTCGTCTCGGGTGTGTGTGTGTGTGTGTGAGTCTGCCTACTGAGATGAGGTGGGCCAACAATGGTTGCTTTTGTGATGTGGAGACAATAACTTGGTCCTCAACCCCAATAAGACCAAGCATCTTATAGTGGATTATAGAAGGAAGAGATCAGACCTCCAGCCCTTGCTTATCCATGGAGACCAAGGGGAGCAAGTGGCCGGTTTTAAGTTACTGGGTGTTACCCTAAAAGAAGACCTGACCTGGGGGTGCTCAAATTGCAGCCTTGGTCAAAAGGGCCCAGCAGAGATTAGACTACCTGAGGCCTCTCAGGAAACAACCGGATGGAAAACTGCTGGTGACCTTCTACCGCTGCACCAGAGAGAGTATCTTAAGTGACTGCACCTGTGTAGGGTTTGCCAATTGCACAGGGGCAGATAGGACAGTGCTCCAGAGTGTGAATGTCATTGCCCAGAGGATCATGGGTTGCCCTCTCCCCTCTTTGGAAGAGCTTCATAGCTCCTGCTGCCTTAAGAAAGTTCAAAACAACCTCAAAGATCCATCTCATGCTGGGAAGCCTTTTTTTGGAACTATTACCATCTGGCAGACAGGACAGGAGAATAATAAAAACAAGGGCAAACAGGCTGCAAAACAGCTTCTATCCCAGGGCAGCCGCTCTATTGCATTCTACTGTATAGTGCAGTGTTGGTGGTTTTCCATTCAATGTGTGGAGTGTGAAGAATGTGTGTTTGCGTTTATTTTCATAGTCATGATGTGCCCTGAAGATGGGGTTTGATTTCATTGTACCAGGTGCAAGGACCATAAAGTAAACTGAAGAGCGATCCAGAGAAGATCCCCTTTGCAAACGGGGGGAGGATTTGTCAGAAATGGTGTAAGGTCTCCTGCTTTGGCGGTGGGGTGGTGGGGGTGGAGGTGAGGGTGGTTGGACTAGATGACCCTACAAGGTCCCTTCCAACTCTGATTATCTTCTTATCCCACGAGCTTCCTTCGGCCATTCGCAACGGCTGCGAACAAGCGAAGGGGTGCGAAGCTGCAACCCCCCCAGAAGTGGATTTGCTGGGCACCCCCGAAAGTCGCACCTCCATCCGGACCCTCTCGAGACCCTTCCTCCTCCCCCTCCCACCCCTCCACCCCCAAGGAGGCTGCGTTCACACGTTCAGCAAGCCTGGTTCCTGGACCGACCCAACCCGTTTCCTTCGGGGGCGGGGCCAGAGTCTCTTCCGTCCTCATCCGAACCGAACCGAACCAGGAGGGTTTCGGGGCTGTGGCTAAGGGGGTGGTGGGGCGGCCGAGTGGACGCAGCTCCGCAGTGCAGAATCCGCACTTCTGGGGGGGGGCGCCCTGGGTACCGAGGGACATCGCGTCTTCCGAACAAAAATAAATCCCCTTTTTGGGGGCTGGGAAGGCCCGACCAGGAAGCCAAACCCGCTTTTTTTTTTCTTTTCTTTTCCCGCATTGTTTGGGACAGTTTGTGGTCTCCATTCCTAGACTCAGCCATGAGCTGGCCTTCTACCGCTGAAGGGGAAGGCTGAGGGAGGGGGCTTCGCGCCCGACAACCTACTCCGCCCCCCCCTCCCCCGCCCAAGCCCAGGCTCTGGAGGGAAAGGGAGGGGGGGCAGCTCGGTTTGAAGCGTCCTCCGCTGACCCTGGGCCGGAGTCCCGATGTTCCGGGGGGGGGGTTGGTTCCCCCCCCTCTCTCCCTCGCCACCCGCCCACCCCGCGGCCTCTGAAACACCGCCGCCTGCGCGCTCTCTGCCATTTTCTTTGTGTTTTTCCAACGTGCGGGCGTGGAAACCCCACTTGGCATCCCTTGAACACGCTGGCCAGCAGCCCTCCTCCCCCCCCCCCACAAGCAGGGCAGGGGGCAGGGCAGCCCACCCCCACTCCCCCGCGCGTCCCGCAAGCCCCCCTTACACAACCGCTCGGCCTGGGTCGGCTCTGCGCGCGGGGCGGGCGGTTGGCGTTCCCACGCGGGGCTCCACATGCTCGCTGGCTGGCGCGGCGCGGCGCGGACCCCCCCCGCCCACCTACCCGCCCCCCCCCAGCACTCGGGCGTGCTTCAGCCACCCGCATTAGGCTCCGTTACAGCCTCGCCACCCCCCTCCTCCCCTCCCCTCCCGCGGTAAAGCCGGGGGCGCCTCTGCCAACCTCTGCTCCATTCAAGGCGCCAAGCAGCGGCGGAAGGCGAGAGAGCCCCGGTCGGCGGCGGCTGTGGCACCTGGCCTCCCTGTCGCCGGATGGGCAGTCAAGATGGGCCAAGCTTGCGGGCACTCCATCCTCTGCCGGAGCCAGCAGTACCAGCCCGCCGCGTCTGACCTGTAAGTTTGGCTGCGGGCTTCCCCGGGCGTTGGGAGTTGGGAGACTTCGGGGGCATTTGGAGGAGGGAGCAAAGGAGGAGGAGGAGGAGGAGGAGGCCCGTCGGACCAAGGATCGGAGCAGCCTCGTCCGGAGTCGGGTGGAGTGGGGAGCCCGGCGGGGAGGCGGGTCGGGGCCGCAAGCGAGGCGACTTTCGGCAAGGCAAGGACGGAGTTGGGGAAGCGCGGCGTGGAAGAACAAAAGGATTTGCCCGGCGGTGGGGCTGGGGCTGGGGGGGGGGTGCTGGGGCTGGGGGAGGGGGGGGGTGGGGGGGGGNAAAAAAAAAACAACTTTCCCCGTGGATAAAAAGCCGTCACGGGACGCGGGTTGCCGCCTGGAGCTGTCACGTGACCCAGGCCACCCCCCCCACCCCACCCGGAACGCGTTCCCACGCAACCCACCCCTACCCAACCTGGATCGCGGGAACTCAGACAGGGCTGTGGAGAGACCCGCTCGGGCGCCCCGTCCCGTCGCTGTCCGCGGTGCTGAACGCGGAGGAGGAGGAGGAGGAAGAAAAGGGAGAGGGCGGCAAGAGCGGCCAGGAAGGGAGGGAGAGGCTACCGCTCCCTTCTCCGGCCCAACTTTGCCCGAAACTTCTTCTTGGGGAGAGTCGGGACGGGGTGTGTGTGGAAACCCCCAACCCTGGATAATTCACTGGGGTCTTGCCTGATTTGCTTGGGGTTGTCATTGATCCTTCTGGCTAGGAATTGTTCAGTTGAGTGTGTGTGTGTGTGTGTGTGTGTGTATTTAAATTAAGAAGTGAAGTTTGGTAGCCCAGAAAACTCCGGATTAAAACTAGGTGTGGCTGCTCCTGGACACTCTAGGCCAGTGTTTTGTCAACCTTGGCTACTTTATGACTCTTGGACTAAAACTCCCAGAATAATGTCCTAAAGGTGTTTTGTTTTTTTGTTTTTTTCAGGAGGCAACTGGGCTTTCTTGGTTTTTTTTTGAAGACGTTTTGCTTCTCATCCGAGAAGCCTCTTCGATTCTGGGCTGAGGAATGGAAGAAGCTCCTTGGATGAGAAGCAAAACATCTTCAAAGAAAAACCAAGACAGTCCAGTGGAGTTGCCTCTTGAAAAGGAACTGTTGGGATAACCATGAGCTGGATGACGGAGAATCTCCATAGACATTCCAGAATGATGGCTGACAATATCCAGATCAGTGGGGTTTTTTTTCCACCCTGGTCCCTTTAAGATGGGTGGACTTCAACTCCCAGAATTCCCCAGCTGGCTGGGGAATTCTGGGAGTTGAAGTCCATGTGACTTAAAGTTGTCAAGGTTGAGTAACATGCATAGGAAAATCGAGAAAAGGCTACTGCACATCACTTCCTTTATCAATCACCTTGCTGACATTTGCAAAGAACAAATACAGTGGATCCAAGGATGCAATTCTTTTAAACAAATCCCTAACTTTGTAACATTTTCCATCAAGAGGACCGTGGGTTGCAACGTTTTATTGGCATCGCACTAGTTTTCCTTTAGTTCATTCCTTGGCTAAAATACCCTGAGTCTATTTCTTCTTCGGTCTTGTAGGTGGAAGGAGTTGGACAAATGGTAGATTTAGACGGATGAGTTGGACTAAGGCGGAAAAGTACAATCTAAAATAAAACAGTCGTCCATGGTGCAATTTCATAGTGGGATCCATTGAGGCGGAAGGGAAGGTGTCTCCTTCCAGGTTGTCTCCAGACGCCACTTCCTGAGGTCTCTGAACACTGCTTTTATAAGGTTTTATAGCGAGAAAACCCAGGCAAAATTGCCTCTGTGTGGTAAGCAGTTGTGTGACTCCAGAAAGCACCCCCACACACAATGTATGCAGCTTGCAACAGGGTGGATGTACAAAGCCCCTCTTGACTCAAACACCCATGAGAGGGAAGTTGAGGGTGTAGTTTGGCATCGGCACTGTTTGGTCCTTACACAGATGCCATGATTTACCTGTTGTAGCTCAACAAGAGCATAAGGTATCTTAGAGCAGAATAGAATGAATGAGCTGGAAGGGACCTTGGAGGTCTTCTAGTCCAGCCCCCTGCTCAAGTAGGAGGACCTATAATATTTCAGATAAGTGACTGTCTAGACCAGTGGTTCCCAACCTTTTTTTTCACCCTGCACCCCTAAAGAAATTTCACTCGAACCTCGCACCCCCTGAAATTTATGTTTTGCTCAGTTAAGTTAATCCATTGCAAAAGAAAATAAAAATGCCGACATATAACCAATATCCTATTATTTACCTGGACTTTTCTTGCACCCCCTGGAATATCGTCTCGCACCCCAGGTTGGGAACCCCTGGTCTAGACTCTTCTTAAAAACAGTGACTGAGCAGCCACAACTTCTGGTGGCAAGCAGTTCCACTGGTCGATTGTCCTCACCATTAGGAAGTTTCTCCTCAATTCCAGGTTGCTTCTCTCCTTGACGAGTTTCCAACCTGCCTTCAGGTGCTTTGGAGAATAATTTGACCACCTTCTTCAAAGTTTTAATCAGTTGAGTTTCACAGTTTTAAAATGATTCCGTGTGGCTTTTAATTTTTGATGGGGAGCCGTCCAGTATAGGTTGAAAGACCGGCAGCTGTATAAAATCATCCAAGGACTTCTGATTATTTGCAAAATTTTGTTTGCATGTTGAGGTGGAAGATGCAGTTCAATTCAAGTTGCCTTATTATCAGAAAGCTCAAAACCACCATGATTAACATTTTCTGTGAGCTGCAGCCAAATCCTTCAAAAAACACAAGTTGGTATAACTTGGACAAAGAAAAGGGAAATTTTTCATTAGTGGAAAAACGAGTTATATATCAGATTGGTTAACAGACAATAAAACTATTTTTTGCATTATTCCAGCTTGATTACTGGTCAGTAACGTCAATTCCATCTGGTTATACAGGTAGTCCACATCTTACAACAGTTTTTAATGACCATTCAAAAAATTAGAAGTTTTTTTTGCACTGAATGTTTTTTAAATGAATGTTTTAAACGAATGAAATAAAACTGATGGCAGTCTTGTGTACAGAAAAAAGTGATGACAGGCATGGTAGAACCCTGTTAGGAATACAAGTCACCTAACAGGTATTTGGGTTAAAAATATATAAACCAGGATAGACATTTTGAAACTGTATCTTAAAGAGAATGCAAAGCTGGAGTTGGGTGTGGTTTCTCAAACGGCCATAAGATGGAGCCAGAAACCTGGGTTCCTTTAGTCTTAGTCTTAGTCTCAGAAGAGAGTGTGTCTGAGTGAGTATCTCTGTTTCCTTCTGTTGGAAAGTATTGCTGTTCCTCCATTTCTTCTCGTTGACTGATATTACTGGATTTAATGTAAGTCTATTACTGAACTGTTTTTTGACACTGGACTTTGATATTTGGATTATACCTGGATTGAAAACTGACTGATTTAACTTGTGAATGACTTTGGACTGCTTATTTTGGACTTTGCTTAAACCTTTCTGGAAGTAAAAACCTACATTTATTGTACAGTGTATCTGTGTACTGTGTGTGTATTATTCAAACACTTCCCTCAAATACGTCTCCCTGTATGCGCTCATTCTCCTAATGGGAAATTACCTCAACAAACTCAGCCTAAAAGTTGACCAAATGTGATGGTGAGGAACCTCAACAGATTGTCTCCTGCTAGGGCCTTCAAACTTGGCAAGTTTAAGATCTGTGGACGTCAGCTTCCAGAATTCCTGAGCTAACATGACTGGAGGAGGAATTCTGGGAGTTGAAGTCCACAACCCTTAAAGCTGCCAAGTTTGAAGACCCCTGTGATGCTTTCTGTCCTGGTGCCAGTTAATGTTTATTATATATATTGTAAAATTCCAAATGCACAGATCTGTTGGAAACATTGGAGGGCTACCTGGTATCTCAGCTACAGAAACCACTGAAAGTCTCAAAAGGGAAGAGGGGGCTGAGCAGGAAATCCACCCACCGTCTGATATTTATTTATATCCCATCTTTATTTTATTTTTTTTACAAATAACTCAAGCTGGCGAATGTAACTAAATGGAGCTTCTTCCTCCTATTTTCCTCACTACAACGATCCTGTGAGGTGGGTTGGGTTGAGAGAGAAGGACTGGCCTAAAGTCAGCGAGTTGTCTTTCATGCCTAAAGTGGGACTAGAACTCACTGTCTCCTGGTGATTGACCCAAAGTCATCCAACCATCTTTAATGCCTGAGGCAGGACTAGAACTGCCCATCTCCTTGTTACTGGCCCAAAGTCCCCCAGCTGATTATTGTGCCTAAGGCAGGACTAGAACTCCCCGTCTCCTGGTGATTGGCCCAGAGTCATCCAGCTGCCTTTCATGCCTAAGGCGGAACTAGAACTCCCGTCTCCTGCATTCTTGCCTTCTGCCTTAGCCACTAAACCAGCCTGGCTCCACCTGATGCAAGCCATTCATTTTCAGCTGGGCTCGACTACAACACCCATCAATCTCCAGCCCAACCACCTACAGGCTGCTGGCTTTGGGAAAGGGGCTGTCCAGCTGGCTGGCAAAGTTCCCTTTTTAGGAAGAAAATAATGGTTTGCCTCTGATATTATGGTTTCCCAACCCCTTCTGCTAATTTAGCACCAGGGGCTATGCGCCAGGAATAATCCAGTTCCGTAGGAAGGCTCTTTGATGCTGTAGATAAATGTCATTTGAATGGACTGCTGCTGAGTTCTGTGCTGATCAGCCTTTGGCCTAATTGGTAACTTATTTCCCTCCTCTCTCTCTCTCTCTCTTTCTCTCTCTCTCATATCTATCTATGTGTTTTCTCTCTTTCCTCTTTCTCTCTCATATCTATCATGTGTTTTCTCTCTTTCCTCTTTCTCTCTCTCTCATATCTATCATATGTGTTTTCTCTCTTTCCTCTTTCTCTCTCTCTCATATCTATCTCTCATATGTGTTTTCTCTCTCTCTCTTTCTCTCTCTCTCTCTCATATCTATCTATCATATGTGTTTTCTCTCTTTCTTCTTTCTCTCTCTCTCTCTCTCTCCTATCTATCTGTCATATGTGTTTTCTCTTTTTCCTCTTTCTCTCTCTCTCTTATCTATCATATGTGTTTTCTCTCTTTCCTCTTTCTCTCTCTCTCTCTCTCTCTCTCTCTCATATCTATCTCTCATATGTGTTTTCTCTCTTTCCTCTTTCTCTCTCTCTCTCTCATCTATCTATCATATGTGTTTTCTCTCTTTCCTCTTTCTCTCTCTCTCTCTCTCATATCTATCTATCATATGTGTTTTCTCTTTTTCCTCTTTCTCTCTCTCTCTCTCTCTCTCATCTATCTCTCATATGTGTTTTCTCTCTTTCCTCTTTCTCTCTCTCATGTATCTTTCGCTCTATCTCATCTATCTCTCCATCTCCCTACCCTCTCTCTCTTTCTCTTTCTGCCTCATGAGTTGACACTCTCTATATCTTTCTCAGAAACCCCATCAAATCTCCGAGGGAGACTGGCTGAGCCAGGGGGAAGAGTCAAGCAGGGAATTAGTCAGCAATCCTTAGGTAGACCAGCGGCAAAATCTGCAGGAGATGGCCAGGATGAAGGAGGAGACCCCCGCGTCATAAGTCAGGAGTCCCTGCATGCCTGCAAGAGATCCAAGTCCAACCTTCCTTGAATGCCTTTCTTATCTTCTGCTCAGTTGGTTGGCCATAAATATTTATACTCTTTTAAACTACCCAAATCTTTTGATTTCCCCAGCATTTGACAGGATTCCTTGCTTTTATGCAGTTGAACCTTATCTGGTCTGGCTCAGGTGCAAATTGCCATTCTGGGAAGATTCCTGTAAAACAGGCATTGTCGCAATAAAGTAGCTAACTTCAAACTTTACATGTGCAGGTCTGGTTGTTGGCACCTGGCACCAGCTCTGCTCTGAGCAACGTTTTCCCTCCCTGACCTAGAAGCCTTCAATGTTTCTCTGTACAGCTCTCCAGGATGGAGATAATTCAACGCAGAGAATAAAAAGGATGGCATTTATTTGCGCAGCTTGGCGGTACCTGGGGTGGGAGCAATTAGCCTTCATAAATTAACTGCAGGACAACAGAGACCCTAAATGAAGCAATTTGCTTATCAGGCCATGTCAAACCCGGTTCGGTCCTCGATGGCCTCGTTTGACGTGATAGAATCACCTCAAAGTAAACGTATTTGGAACGGAGAACGCAAGCAATTCTGGAGTGCCTCGACATGCAGCTCCGTCCAGGCTGGCGTTTGCTCAGGGGACTGACGGGCATGGAACAGAGGGAGCATTGTTCACAGCAAGAACAGGAGGAGATGGGTCTGGTTGACACGGCTTTTGTGTACAAGGTTCCTAAGGTTGGAGAGGGGACAAGGGAGTCCCCTGGGTGTGTTTGGCAGAAACAGGCACCCTGTACAGGGAACAAATCAAGAGGAATTTTGCGTATAAGTGTTCAAAGGACCTTCTAAGTGTGGAGAAGAGAGGAGAGAGATGGAAGAAAGAAGAATGGAAGGAGAGAGAAGAGGAGAGGAGAAGAGAAGAGAAATTTGTAGCTCAGGGGTTGAATTGGGGGGGGGTCCTTGGTGCTCGCTGGGCTTGGATATTTTCTTGCATTTTATTACCCAAGTCGGTAACATTATCAGTGCTAGAAGGAAGGAGGTTTATAGGAAAGAGGAGGGGAGGAAAGAAAGAAAGAGAGAGAGACAGAGAGGAAGGAAGGAAGGAAGGAAGGAAGGAAGGAAGGAAGGAAGGAAGGAAGGAAGGAAGGAAGGAAGGAAGGAAGGAAGGAAGCTTGACTGCTTTCCTGCAAATGTTCCATGACCCAAGTAGATAACACCATCAGTGCTAGAAAGAAGTAGGGTTTGTGAGGAAGCGGAGGAGAAAAGGAGGAGGAAAGAAAGAGAAAGAAAGACAGAAAGAGAAAGAAAAAAGAAAGAGAGAAAGAGAGAGAGCAAGAAAGAAAAAAGAGAAAGGAAGAAAGAAAGAAAGATTGGTTGCTTTCTTGCAAATGTTCTATGACCCAACTAAGTAACATCATCAGTGCTAGAAGGGTTGGTGGGGAGGAGGAGGAGAAGGAGGCCTGTGGAATCCTTGAGGGTCTCAAGCTAGGTGGTTTTCTTGGAGTTCGTTTAGTGACCGTTTGGAGTTACAACTGCACCAAAAAAAGGGACTTACGACTGGTTTTTCTTCTTAGAACAGCTGCAGCACCCCTGATGGTCACGCAATCAAAATTTGGCTGCTTGGCTTCTGGTTTATATTTATGACGGTTGCAGTGTCTCAGGGTCACGTGATTCCCCTTTTGCGACCTTCCGACAAGCAAAGTCACGCACACAGAGTGTCATGCCCCTGGTGGAGACTGACTCTGAGGGAGAGGAGGAGGAACAGCTGACAGGGAGTGGGAGTGTGGCTCCGGAGGTTGTGGAGGAGGCTGGGGAAGGGCAGTCAAAGGAGGACCCAGGCCCATCTTCTCTCCATCCTCGGGCACACAGGGAGGAGAGGATAAGGGAGAGATGTGAATGGCATGGTCTACGGGGGAGGAAAGGGCCTTGATCCTCTTAAATGGGCTGCAGCTGTGACAACTGGATAATGCGTATGGGCCAGTGCTGGAAACAAAGTGTGGAAATATCTCTAGTTTATTGTTCCTCTCTGAATTTGGCATCCTTCCCAGTGTGTGTTCTGATATCTGTGGGTGTCTTCAAGCCCTTATCTTGCCTGGTTTGTGTTATTTTTTACTCTTTATAATTTAAATGGCATTTCCTCCTTCTTGTAACTGCTTGTGTGGGAGTTTTTTTTGTCTCCAGTCAAAGATATTTGGAGCTTGGAAGCAAAGTGAAGGAATAAAAGGGGCTTCACCTGTTTTTTTGTGACTGTGTTTAATTTGTATCCCACCCTGGGTCATCACACAGGGGCTTTGTGTGCATGTGTGTGCATATTTGTGGGTTTGTGCAACACACGTGCAACACACAGCCTTCCTGTGCCCTCCTACTGAAGGAGCTGTGCTGAGATGGAGAAGATTTCGCAGCGAGCGGAAAAACAAAGGATCTTCCCGTTTGCAACCCGTTGACACGTTACATTGCATGGGGGCATCACTCCACTTATGGATGCCAATGGTGGATAGACAGAGCTGGTCCAAAGTCACCCAGCCAGCTTTCATATCTAAGGCAGGACTAGAACTCACCATCGCCTGGTGATTGGCCCAGAATCACACAGCTGGCTTTCATCCCTAAGGCGGGACTAGAATTCATTGCTACCTGGTGATTGGCCCAAAGTCACCCAGCTAGTTTTCATTGCTAAGGCAGGACTGGAACTCTCCATCTCCTTGTGATTGGCCCAAAGTCACCCAGCTGCCTTTTTTGCCTAAGGCAGGACTAGAATTCCCCGTCTCCTGGTGATTGGCCCAAAGTCACCCAACTGGCTTTCATGCCGAAGGCGGACGAGAACTCACCATCTCCTGGTGATTGGCCCAAAGTCACCCAGCTGCCTTTCATGTCTAAGGCGGGACTAGAACTCACCATCTCCTGGTGATTGGCCCAAAGTCACCCAACTGGCTTTCATGCCTAAGGCGGGACGAGAACTCACCATCTCCTGGTGATTCGCCCAAAGTCACCCAGCTGCCTTTCATGTCTAAGGCGGGACTAGAACTCACCATCTCCTTGTGATTGGCCCAAAGTCACCCAGCTGCCTTTCATGTCTAAGGCGGGACGAGAACTCACCATCTCCTGGTGATTGGCCCAAAGTCACCCAGCTGCCTTTCATGCTTAAGGCGGAACTAAAACTCACCGTCTCCTGGCGATTGGCCCAAAGTCACCCAACTGGTTTTTATGCCTAAGGTGGGACTATATCTTGGCTTGCTGCGGAATTCTGGGATTTGAAGTCTACACATATTAAAGCAAGGGGGGGTGGGCTTCAAAAAATTTAGCAACTGGTTCTCTGCCCAGTTACTGGGTGGACATCGCCATGGTGTGTGCGGCTCAGTCGGCCTTCTGCACCACCCTGGCCTGGGAGTGAAAACAGGCTGCAGAGAGCCTCAGGAGACGAGAAATGGGCCCATTTTCAGCCTTCTGGAATTTCTGGAAGGCCCATTTTTCACCCTCCCTGGGTTCCGGAGGCTTTCTTCGAGCCTGCGGGAGGGTGAAAACAGCCTATCCGGGCTTCAGAGGCTGGAAACAGGCGCATTTCCAGAACTTCCAGGAGGCCCATTTTCCGCCCTCCCTGAGCCTCCTCACTTACCTGCAACCCAAAACAGGCTGTGTGGGGATTCCTGGGGGGGGGTGGGGCCAGCCGGGGGTGGGATTTGCTGGTTCACTGAACTGGGCATAAAATTAGTTACCGGTTCGCTTGAACCGGTGTGAACCAGTAGGAATCCACCTCTGTCTTAAAGTGACTGAAGTTGAGAAAAATCTGCCCTGGCAGAGACATGCAATCAAACCACATTGGTTTATTGTTATGCATGTGTGTGTATATACAGCCACCCACACACACACAGAGAGAGAGAGAGAGAGGTTGTTTGCATGTTTGTGCGAGAGAAATTACAGTGGCGTCTTGTACGAGGCCAATTGTGTGCGTCTTTCTCTGCTGCTTAGAAATAAACCACCTTTCAGGTCACACTAATTCACCATTGTCGGCACGGATTGTCCTGAAAGGCCAAACATCCCTCCACCCCCAGATATTTCTGATAAAGCAGGAAATTAATCTTCATTTCCAGTGGTATGGAGGCTGGGGATTGCCCCCCCACACCGCCTGAACTCACCATCTCAGCTTGTGGGCCGATTTAATTGGAAGTTTTTGATCTCCTGCTGCCTTTATCTGCAGAGTTTCTGAGCGGCCTGCAACAGTTAAAAAAAACAAAACTGCAGCGGCGGAGATAAAAATCGATAAAAATTATTCAATCTAGCAGGACAACATGATCTAAAAGGCACAGAAGACTGGGCATTTATGCTGTCCTTTTTACCTTCTTTCTTTTTTTAAAAAATATTTTATTGAATATTTTGAGAGGGTGAAATTGATAACAGCTGGCAGCAGGCTACATACAAGGTTTTTTAAAAAAAATAAAAATAAAAGAAAAACACAGAAAACAAGGTGTGTTAAAAATCAAGCAGAAAAAAAAACCAACCACTGGAAAATAACAATAATGGATGTTTTTACTCCTCTTCTTCAATATCAAAATAAAGTAATATTTTTTTTAAACATCAAGTGGAGTGGCCATTCCATACTCAAGCGGTGGGCGCTGAACTGTGATCTATCTGGCTAATCTTTCAGTAGAAAAATCAGTTCAGAAGCTAAGAATTTGCATAGTTCATTATGCCAATTTTCAGATTTTGGTATAGAGATAGTCTTCTGGGAGTACATAGCACATTGTCAGGGACTTGGTGTAAGCACTGATGGTGTTAGCTAGTTGGGTCATGAAACGTCTGCAAGAAAACCACCAAGCTCACAGAGCACAAGAACCCCACAGTCTTCCTCCTCCTCCTCCTCCAAAAACTTTCTAGCACTGATAATATTCCCTAGTTGGGTCAAGAAACCTCTGCAAGCAACAACCAACCTCAGAGAGTACCACAAACCCCGATTTTTGTAAGCCAGTTGTGGAAACTAAGCTACCGGGGGAGTGAAATCACCAGATTTCATGTGTTATCCGGATTTGCAAGGATTTCATGCTGAGATGTCCACACCCCGCTCATTTTTTCTTTCTTTCTAGAATTGGCCCATCAGAGGCGCACATGGGAGGCTGTGAGGGCCTGCCAATCTGTCAGAAATGGTGTAGACTCTCCTGCTTGGGCTGGAGAGGGGGGTTGGACTAGATGACCTCCAGGGTCCCTTCCAACTCTGTGAATCTGTTTGAAAACTGTCTCCCATTGGAGAGCCACCTCAACAGGCTGTTGGAGTGAGTCACTGGCTCTTTTACTTCTTCGCAAACCCCAGAGAGTTGCACTTCAAACGTTCTACTTTTCACACACACACACACACACCTCCTTCCCAAACCGTCTCTGGATTGTGAACGTGAATCTCGAAAAGGCAAGGGTGGAATCGCGCTCAGATTTTCTCCCAACATTTCCTGATTTTATTATCCCTTTTTTATCCGTTTGCCATTCATGAAAAACTGCCCCACACCAAGCCGACACGCGGCAGTCTAAAACAGTTTGCAAAATAATAATAATAATAATAATAATAATAATAATAATAATAATAATAATAATTATAATTATAATTATAATTATAATAATATTAATAAGGTCACCATGAAAAAACGGAGGCCTCTTTGCAAAAACACCCAGCAAACCTTTCTCTAAAACCCCATAAGGCAGAGCAGGCTGGCTCAAGGTTTTAGCCCAAAGGTTAACTATTTGCTTTTGTATTTTTGTGTTTTATTCTATAATGCAATAAAACATTTAAGTTTTTTTTTAAAAAGATATTAAAAAAAGATTTACCCAAAGGCTTTTGGAGAGCAGAGATATCTTTAATCGGTGCAAAAACCTTGCAAGATTCAGTTCAGCACCCTGCTTTGAGCATTGGTTGACTTTGCAAAGCATGAAGAAATGAGGAGGGGGCTCCTTTAAGGCCAAGGCTTGGGGGCTGCAGAGGGCAGATAGAAGTAGCTGAAAAGAGGCAGATTCTAAGAAGGCTCTTAAAGCCCCATCAACGTTTGCAGATCTGTAGTATTCATATTTCATCTAATTTTATCATTTTTTAATGATTTTGCATCTTGTATCCTTTCATTTTTTTTCTCCATTCAGTTTACGTGCCACCCATTTCTGCAGAACTACTTCAGAAAGGGTGTGTGACCTGTTCCTCACCCACCCCAAGTTTTTAATTTATTAATTAACAGAATCACAGAATTGGAAGGGGCCTTGGAGGTCATCTAGTCCAGGGGTCGCCAACCTTTTGGACCTCAGGGACCATCAAACTCATCCTTTTAAACCCCGCGGACCAGAGACACCCTGGGAAAATCCCGCCAAAAGTCTGCAGTAAAATCCCCCACCCCATTTTCCTACCGATTGATCGTTCTTTATTTGGGATGGCAGGATCCGGTCTCCAGCTCCGTCCTCGGGGGAGAGAGAGAGAGAGAGAGAGACTTTTGGCTTCATGCAAGGAAAACAGCAGAAGCAGCCAAAGTCTTTCTTTCTCTCTCCCAAACTCTGCCAGAAATGAGTCTTTGCGGCGCAGCCTCTTGGAGCAGGAGGCTTTGCAGGGCCCCAAAAATTCATTTCTGGCAGAGTTTGGGGGAGAGAAAGAGAGACGTTGGCTGCTTTCCTTGCGTGCAGCCAAAAACAGAAGAAGAAAGAAGCGGAAAGGAGCAGCCCGGTGGCCAGGCCAGGTGCGTGGGGTGCATGGGGCAAGTTCCCCCTTCCGCCCTTTCCCTCCTCTGCTCACTACCACGTGTTGTTCACAATGCAAGTGATGCAAGCCTTGTGTTCTCGCGCAGCCTGGATTAATTGCTTTTGGGGGAGGGCATTTCTCTGCAGACCATCAAAATTTTCTCACGGACCACCAGTGGTCCCAGGTCCACTGGTTGGCAGCCACTGTTTTAGTCCAACTCCCTGCCTAAGCAGGAAATTCTATACCATTCCACACCAATAACTGTCCAGTGTCTTCTTAAAATCTTCCAGTGTTGAAACATTCATAATTTCTGGAGGCAAGCAGTTCCACTGATTAATTGTTCTGACAATCAGGAAATTCCTCCTTAGTTCCAGGTTGCTTCTTACACCTTGTTCAGTTTCTATCCATTGCTTCTTCTCCTGCCTCTTCCGGGGCTTTGGAGCATAGCTTGACTCTCTCTTCTTTGGGGCAGCCCCTCAAATATTGTAAGGCTGCTATCATATCCTCCCCAAGTCCTTCTGTTCTCTAGACCAGGGGTCTCCAACTTTGGCCACTTTAAGACTTGTGGACTTCAACTCCCAGAATTCCTCAGCCAGCTTTGCTGGCTGA
>BHEV01102134.1:782-13814 GCA_004319985.1 Emydocephalus ijimae
CACTATTGTTTGTGCCTGTGCTGTCTTCTCATCAACAGGTGGCTGCTGATATGCCTGAGCTAAGTCTAATATAGCGAAGACTTTTCCGCCCCCAAGGGAATGCAGGAGGTGCTGCACCACCGGCACCGGATAAGCATTTTGCTGTAGGGTGTGGTTCAGGGTGGCCCGGTAGTCTCCACAAATTCGAATGGACCCATCCGGCTTTATTGGCGTTACTATTGGGGTCTCCCAAGGAAAATGATCGGTAGGTTCTAGTACCCCCTGAGCTATTAGTTTATCGAGCTGTTCGTCGATTTTCGGCTTTAAAGCAAACGGAACTCGACGGGGCTTAAGGCAGATGGGAGCTATCTTTGGGTCAAGGCTGAACGATATTGGGATCCCCTTGTACTCGCCTAATTGTTCGGCGAAGACGTCTCGGAATTCGTGGACGAGGTCCTCCTCTCAGTCGCTTCCGCTGACCTGGTTTATGCCAGCTACTTCAATGCCAAGTGGTGCGAACCATTGGAGGCCTAGCAGGCTAGGCCGATCTTTGTCAATCATGGTTAGTGGTAAGTACGCTGTGCGCTTTTTGAATGATAACCTGACTCGAATGGATCCGACGACAGGGATTCTATTTCCTTGATAGTCCTTGAGAATAAGTCTTTGATAACGAAGGTCCTGGCGCTGGATAGTGGGGATGAGTTGCTTGAGGGTCTTCCAGGACACCATCGAGAGAGACGATCCCGAGTCGACTTCCATTTGGCAGGGCCTGTTCTCGATGACGACAGGAATTCGAATTTTCTTGGCGTCTAAGACAGAGGCATGACCGATAGTGATAGCATGGTGAGCCTCTTCTCGCCTCGTGGTGCGATTTGAAACTCGGTTTACTGGTTCTCACCTTACAGGATGGTTTCCTGTCGATTGGCGGTAGTTAGCCCCCTTCGAGGCTAGACCGGTTCCATGTGAGCTTTGGCACACCCGTCCGATGTGACCTTTCTTACCACACTCATGGCAGAGTGCATTGCGGAATTTGCATTCGGACCTGGGATGGTTGGCCCCGCAACCGGTGCAGGGTCTTAAGGATTTCGGGTAGTGGCCCCACTCGGACCGCAGTCGATGGACCTCTTCTTCGTCACTGTCTGATGACGAAGAGAGGTCCTCATGGTGGGTCGTCAAAAGCTGTCCTTCTGACTTGGATAAAAGGTCGTCTATCTGTTGTTGTGCTTGAGTGCGGTTTCTGCGCAGTTGGGCAGCGGACTTCTTTGTGGCTTCCGCCGCAGCAGCATCCGCGATGGCATCGGCAAGGCTGATGTCGCCTTTTGCCATCAGCTTGCTCTGCACACCTGGTGCATCTAATCCCAGGACTATTCTAACTCTTAAGGCCTCTTCCAGGTCGGCAAACCTGCAGAGGCCTCCCAAGTTTCAGAGGTCTGCAACGAAGTCGGCGACGCTTTCTCCTTTCCGCTGGTTCCTTTGGTAGAACTCGTGCCGTCTTACGAGCATGGGCACAGTTGGTGCATAATGAGCTCTTAGTATGGGTTCGAGGACGTCCCAGTCCATGGCCTTCACTTCAGCTGGTTTGGCTAGTGCTTTAGCCATCTTAAATACGGTTGGTCCGCAATGCGTTAGGAATACCGCCCGTTTCTTCCCGGCTGAGGCATCCTTCAAATTGTTAGTTTCCAAAAATATTTGGAAATGATCCATGTAGGACTCCCAGTCCTCTTGCGATGGATCGAACGGAGCAGGTGGTATGACGCTGCTGAACATGGTTCCGGCATTGTGCATCGTCAGTCACATGCTCGGCTTCTTCTTCTTCTTCTTCAGTCAGCTCTGCTGTCTCCACATCCCACCCTCGTCGCCAGTGTCAAGTTTGAGGCATGGGCGATAATGAATGGAGACGAGCCAGTTAACGGTGAACTTCAACTCTTTTATTACACAGTGACAGCTCAGGAAAACAGGGCAGCTATGACCCTCTTATATAGATAACCCAATAACTATTTAACCAATAAGAACTCAGGAGCACTTGCTCCATTGAACCAATAGGAAGGCTCTGTTAATGGCCAATCAGATTCCCCTGAACGGGCCAATCCAATCCTGCCATTAGACAGCCAATCAGAAGTGCAGGGCCAGAACCCTGCAATTAACTCCAAGCTCCAAATAACTTTATTACATTCTATGCATTCACAACACTAAATGAATTGGGATTATTGAACTCTTCCAAAGGTCAGACAAAGTTGTAAGGATAGTGGGCATAGTTAGAGAGGAACCTTTGAATATTTTATCCAGGACCAAGATGCATATAAAGAATTATAGGCCAATATCTCTATTGAATGTGATTATAAAATATATGCTTCAATAATAGCAGAGAGATTTAAAAGATTTTTGAATGAATTTATATATTTAGATCAGAATGAATTCTTGCCAAAGAAGCAGATTAAAAATAACATGATAATTATTTTAAACACACTGGAGTATTATGAAACACACCCCAAAAAACAAATGGCATTGATTTTCCTAGATGCACAGAAAGCATTTGACAAGATTAATTGGCAATTAATGTTATTAGAATTAAAATTGACTTTGGGGAGAGATTTATTAATATGATTAAAGCAATATATCACAAACAATTAGCTAAGGTGATGGTAAATGGGGACATGACAGAGAACTTTGATTTTAAAAAAAGGCACCAGACAGGGATGTCCACTGTCCCCTCTGCTGTTTATAATGACTTTGAAAGTGCTAGCCAGAAATAAAGTAAATAAAACATGAAAAATATTGCTTTTAAACAAATTGTAATGTTGTTTCCTCACATCTTCTGGGAGTAGCATAAAGTAAACAGGGAATTAAAAATATTTGGGTGAGAGATAATTATTGTGGGGAGGACCCAGAATAAACTCCACACTTATTAGCTTGTAGTGTACATCTTTAATTAAAAAACACAGAGAAAAAGAACCATTAATTAGAAACATCCACTCTGTCTTCTAGGAGCTCAGCCCCAGCTGGAGTTAGTTCAAAGTACACATAGAATGAAACTGTTCTTTATGGCTTTGTTTTCTATCTTTTTCATTGGTCATTGTGGACAGGTTCTGAATGAAAGCAAAATTATTGTAGAAGTGGTCACTCAACCATCCTTTTCCATGAATGATTACAAATTATGATCAAGCTGAAGTTATATATATATGGAGTGACTATGTCCAGCTACTTATTTATTTATTCATGTCATGTCCAAGAATATCCCCAGGTTTATATAAAAGATATAACTATCTTTTCAGAAAGATAGAAAGGCCATTTAAAATAAGTATTCCTTCTAATTTCTGGACAGTAGAATTACCTATGTAATTCTCCATTTTACCAGATTTAAGTTTAAGATTGTTTTTCCTCATCAAATTTGCTCCTACTTCAGACACCAATCCACCTGAACTCTTACTGAGAAGCTGAGCTGAGCATTTTCTCCAAAGCAAATAATTGTGTTTCTTTCCATGTCTGATTACTAACTTACAAAATGTTAATGAGAAGCATTTCTTTATTTATTCATTTTATAAAATACCAAGGAGCTGAGTCAAATTTCAAATGAATTATATGTAAATCATTCTCCAGACAGATATAGTTTCACTGCATATATCCTGCATAGTGTGTGGAATGATGAGTATGAAGATATATACGTTTTATACTCCTAATAAATCCAAGTAACTTTAGATATTTCCTTAATTAAAACATTAGAAATAATAAAATAATATTATAATAAAGATAGGATTGGCTAGTACTATAACCTATTGCTTTCATAAGTCAGTGCTACTAAGGAATCTATTGTATTTTTGCTCATAAGGAACAAGGTGACCCAGAAATTATTCAATCTATAAGATGTTATTTCATTCATAGATTTGCTCTAATACCCCATGAAATATTTGGAGCATTAACCAATACATGTTCTCTTAAGGTGACTTAAATTTATTCTGGGTTGGGAGAAAATGTATTATTTTTAACAATAACTTCTGGTTAATCCAGCTAGTAATCATTTAAATTTAACTAGAAATTCATTGACTGGATGAATCTCCCCCCTGAAATAAGATGCTTTGAAGTCAGGGTTTGCGCACCAGGTGTTTTATTTGCTCTTGCTTTGCTGAAATGCATTTTCTCCATATAGTCATGCAGAAATCTGAGGGACTAAATCTGTAGACTCCGGTCAGGTGATTCAGCTGCAGCAAAATACAGCATGGAGAAATTAAATACTGATTCAGTTGCCCTTATAATATGACAAGATTAGGTTCTAAGTCCAATGTTCATTCATGAGATAGGGCAAAGAAAGAAGATAGTTTAATCCCACTAAATGTGGGAAAGAGAGACAATGAAATAAAAAAATATGTTAACGTTTATGAGTAAATGAGGGAGAAAGCAAATAGAAAACTTTAGAGTTGGAATTCCCAGGACTATCTTATGCTTGACTAAAGAGAGTACAACTTTTTACTCTTCTTTCTCCTTCTCTTTTCTTTATTTCTCAATTTCCAATTGTCCAATTGCCCAGAAAAAGACCAATATAAACTGTCGTTAGAAAGAAACTTTGTCTTGTAATTGTTGATGCCATTTTGGCTGCCATTTTCTGAATGAAAAAATATCTCTTGGCCCTTACAAGAGCACTCATGTTACGTTTTCAATATTCTGCCTCATGACTTTACTTTCCCTTGATGTTTATAATGATTATTCATAGCTTGTCTTTTATCTATTACATCACTCATATTGCTTATATAAGATACAGTTGTGAATTCTGCTTATTAAATCCAAATATAATTGGAATTTCTGTTAAGCAACTTCCAAGGATTGCCTTTGTCTGCTTCAATACCATTCTAGCAAAAGGTAATGAACTAGAAGTAAAGCCTCAGATAAAATAAATTGGTTTGATGGAAATATTACTGTATAGAACATCCAAATCATACAGTAGATGTGTATTTCTCTCTAAGCAATAAAAAATTGACCTCTGCTGTTAATGCATACTGATTATAAAATCATTTGGTCGGTATAAAAATCTTTCCAACTAACTTTACACACACACACAAATACTAATTTTGGCATTAGACATAGCAGTCAAATACATTCCAGAGTGATATAGTAGAGTTGGATCCAGATGTGATGATTCAATTCAAGGACACTTTTTCTCAGTCTAATATGCTCCAGAAGCTTGTTGAGATGGAGGGATAAAGTAAAGGAAGTTACTCAACTAATTTTCTTAAAATATAATTTGTCTACTAAAAGTAGACAATGTTAAATATGTTCACTACCAGGGCATAAAACCAGGGGTGGGATTCTACCAGTTCGCATCTATTCACTAGAACCAGTTGTTAACATTCTAAGCAGTTCGGAGAACCAGTTGTTAGAAGAAATTACTGGCCTAATCCTGTAAGGAAGGCAGGAAGGAAACATTCTGGTGTTGCTTACAGAAACTGCCTCTCCGTTAACTCTTATTACATTCTTGGCAGGACTAGACTTCCTGTCTCAGGAAATCTCTGGAGTTTTTCCCCCTCCTTTGCTGGTACTTTGCTTGTGTGGAGTGACCATTCAGAGTTACAATGGCACTGAAAAAAGTTACTTATGACCATTTTTCACACTTACAACTGTTGCAGCATCCCCACAGTCATGAGAGGCCAGGCAAGGAGATGTGTGCCCCGATGTGAGTGATATTGAATTGGCCACGCCCACCCAGTCACATTACCACCAAGCCATGCACACCACCTAAGCCACACCCACAGAACCAGTTGTTAAAATTTTTGAATCCCACCCCTGCATAAGATATACTTGGCCCTTGCCAAAAGAAACAAATTGAAAGTTTTAGGGGTTCGGGAGTCCTGCAATTCCATGCTCCAATTGTTTTATTTATTAAACCATTTTTTTTGTAAACATGCACAGATTTTAATCAGCATTCCTTACGTTGTGTACATTTCATAGAGATTTTTTAAAAAATAAAGCAATCCTTTTTGCCCATCAATCTCATAGGACAGGGGCCCCCAACCCTAGCCCATGGACTGGCAGTGGGCTTCAGCATATCAGAAACAGGGCTACACAAACAATTGAAGCCCCATCCTTAGGATGCAGGAAGGACATGAAACCATGCCCCCTCTGGTTTGTGGCAAAAGCTCTCTCCACAGAACTGGTTCCTGGTGCCCAAAGGTTGGATGCCACTGTCATAGGTCATCCAGAGATTGGATGTCTTCTAATTCTCACATTACATTCTTTGTCTTGATTTTTTCTGCTTGCAAAAAGATTAGACAAGGCAAGAATGCTGGAAACCTCCTACATATGAGCATGCATGAAATTATGACACATCATTATAAAGTCTGTGATTTGGGGAAAAACATTTTGCCTTTTGTTCATGAGAAAGCTATGACATCATCCATCCAGCTGTTCCTCCAGAGTGCTTACCTCAGCGTTCTTTCCCCATTATGTGCTATTTGATACTTTCATTGGGACATGTGTGCAGTTAAAGTCTGGATTTTCATTATGCAAATCATCTGCTGTACAACTGTGTGAATATAAAAATGTGAAACGAAATAGATACGATATTATACTGCAGTCTATGACAAAAAGGAAGAAAGAAATTCTACCTGAATCACCATAAAATGATACTGGAAATAATGGATTTAGTAATTTCTGTGATGCTGTCATAGTCACTCCGATACAGCTACGCATGGATTTTTATATACAGATGTTATGTAATCAATCGAAGTGGACAAGGGAACCATTTGTTGAATAAAGATAGCACAAAGTACAAAATAGTGCCATGTACAACATTTTAATATTAAAAAAATGCTAATTAAACAAAAAATAAGGGGATTTTGATCTTGAAACCTGATTCTACAAATCACCTTAATTAGATTAAAGAAAGCTTTGAGGGAATTGGTCTTGTTTTTCAAAATTCAAGCTTATGATAAACAGAGGAAAAAAACTATAAAATCACTCGTTGAGTTGCGGGCATAATATTAAGGAATTTGTTCTAACACTTGAAGGCTGTTCCTTATGTCACAGAGAACTATAGCACTCTTATAATTTGCAGTTCAGAATTTTCTTCTTTTTTTTTACTGGCTTTTGTCAATTGACTTGCATCACTTGCTATTACTCCAAGTGCATTCATTCACTCATGGTGAATGACATCATTACACTTTGACAATTATGTGCTGTGAGAAGACAAGCATTTTTAGCCCTCTCTGGCAGTCAGGTGACTAAAAATTTAGCCAGCAAAATAAAAATAAGCTAACGCAACAATTTTATTAAGAGAAAAACAATTTAAAAAGTGCCATTATACCTTTAGAAACTGTACTTTATTGAACTGAGATTATCCTGAGACTACATATCTAAGTAAACTAAAGAGTTTTAAAGGTTCCATAGTATCTTTTATTCACCTAGGAATTTCATGGTCTGAGTTTCAAAGTATATATTTTTTTTCTAAGAGCAGATTTCCCTTGGTTCATTTATTTTCTAGTTGCTGGCTCTAATCCCAAACTTCCCCAGAAGTTCTAATATATCAGACTCAGGAATGCAAAGTCCTTATTGGCTCTATTGAGAGATGTCCTTACTCTCACGAATTTAAGATTTTGGATTTTTACAAATTTTATTGTCTATCCCTCCTCCCACCAGACCCGTTGCCTTTCTTGTTGTTCTTGAATAATTCTATTTGGATGGATGGACAAGCTCTCATCTGAAACTCTGGAAATAGAAAGTGTTATGTATTGTATATAGTGTATAGATGTCAGTTGGAGTTCTCATTCTAGTCCTCTGTTGGAGGGGGAAAATACTCTCTCCTGATTGGTTGTTTGGCTGATCAGTTTCCTATAAAAGGAGCTGTATCAGCCAGGGAGTTCTGTTGCCTTGCAGGCAGTATTAAATAAAGAACTGTTAGAAATCACCCTGTCCTCACCTCCATTTTTGCCCAGAACTTACAGAAGTGACATTTAAACTGTATACCCCATCAGTTTAGATCACGCACTTTTCCTTTCCACAATACTGTGAAGAGTGAATGTGTATACATATCAAATTTATATAGAATAAAAGAGTTGGAAGGGATCTTGGGGTCCAACTCTCTGCTCGAGCAGGAGTTTATTCCAAATGTTAGCCTCTACCTAGGATCAAACTCACAGCCTTCTGATTATATATTCCAATTAAATCAGGAATGGGCACAATCTGTTTTGGATCAGCTTGTTTCTTTGTTCATATTTAATTATGTAAAAATATGACTATGAGGCTCTGGTGGCTGAATTCAGGACTGGGATCTATATATGGAGTCTTCCTGTATTAAATAAATGTCTAGGGTGATGGCAGCTCAGGGTAGGTACCATGGGCATCTACAGGAGGGCAATCCAAAAGGTCAAAATAGCAGCTATGGCCATATAATCAGTATTCATTAAAAAAAGGGTTAGGATTTTGCTTGCATCATCACAGTCACCATGTTGACATTTTGACTTCTCTCTGATGCCCTTGGAATTCTTTCTCGGAAAATGGCAGAGATTCGCAATAATATATTATTTGTTTTTAATTTTTTAATCATATGATGCTCATTTTTTCTCACTCATCATCTTCTTCCCACTAGTCTAGGTTTTGGAAAAAAGTAAAATAAGATAATAACTGCTTTAGAACTCTTCAGAAAATGTACCTTGTTAGGATAAATTATTTAATGCAATGTCTGAGTTGCCAATATGTCAGCTGCTGAAGATAACAAAGAAAGAATATATGCCATATTTCACTCTTTGTCCAAGGTGCTAATAAAGCAGGCTGTGTTGCCGGGGACACAGACCAATAAAGCCAAGCTGCAAATAAATGTAGAATGACGTTTTTGTTATTGAAATTGGTGGCCTCATTTTTTTCTTTCCGAAAGGAGCAGACAAAGGGGAAAACTGACAACATTTCCATTCAAGGTCATATTTTTGGACAGAGAAAACCTGCAAACATAGGCCTTGGCATTGCTAGAATTAATGACATGCCTGGTCCCATAGCTTTTGCAAGTCATTTCTTCCTGAATGTCAAATTGCTGCGAGGGCATTTATTACCAAACAAAACTGAATAGAATGTGTCAGAAAATAGGCACCAGAAACAAGGAACACTGAAATGAAGAAAGACTGCTATCAGAATGGAAGTAATTTGTTGAATGAAATGTTCAGTCAAGCAAATCTAGAAGACATAGAATTTTAAGGTTAAAAATTGCAGCTGAGAGGAGAAATTGATACTTAGACACTGAAACATTAATATTATAAGTAGTTCCAACATCCAGTAGAGAGGGCAAAAAAGATGAAATAGCTGGCAACCTCACAAAGTGCCACCTTTTTTTACACAAATGCAACACTTGCTTCTTCATTTGCTTATTTGCCAAATATTTTAGATTTCAACTCCCATTATTTCCAGGCATTATAAGCAAAGAGATTGGAAGAGTATAACTTTCTCGAAAGAAGAAACACTACATTCAGAAAGCAATTAACTCATATATCATATGAGGAGGATTGCCAGCTTTTAAAGTCATATATATGGAGGTTTAGCAAGTGTGAAATAGGAGCCAAGAAATTTACCGCCCTGTGACACATTTTGGCAGTAAGACTGAGGAAAAAGAAATTGATGAATGAGAAAAGACCTGGATCTTCCTTTTGTTTGCCGCTATATATAGAATCAGGCTACCATGTAATTTGATATCAGAAAATGACTAAGTAGGGGAACACTCTGTTCCATCTTGTACTAACCAGCCAAATAAGTCATCTTCTATCAATGGTTAGTTGGAAGGAATATTAATAACTCCCAGTACCTAGATTAGTGAAACCAAATAGCTACATCAGACTGTTTAAGACAGCAGCCTTCCTTCAAAGGAACAAAGTTTGTCGCAAAATTTCCATTCCGTTATTTATGGGGCATATTTATATTGAGGCTCTTTTTGGTGTCAGAGCCAATGCCTCACTGAGCAATGATTAGGCAATCATAGGAAGTGTTATGTCACCGGCTTGAATGAAATTCCTTGAATGAAGCTCCTTGGCTCGTTGATGGAACCGCCTGGAATGAGCCAGGCCTCTTGTGGTGGCTACCTCCCGGTCTACCTGGGCTGGTCAAGCTGCTGGCTTCGCCACTTCTGCCCGGTCTGTCCGGGCTGGTTGAGCTGGCCTGGCTGCTTCTTCCCAGTGAGGATTCGAGCTGGTTGTCTGCTTTTGCTTCAGTTGGTGAGTAGTTTTGGTTTCTTCCTGGTTGGGCTTGGTTCCTGGGGCTCTCCCTCCCCTCTTGGTTTGTGCTTGGGTGGTTTTCTTCCCTTTCTGGGTTTATGTTTGTGTCTGTTTGCGTGTCGGTTGTGTTTCCTGTGATCGTTCTCAATCTTATTTGATCAATGTATCGTTTCCATGCTCGTCCATCGGCTGTTTGTAGCATCTCCTGGTGCGAATGCTCGGTGCCTGCTTGATAAGTCGATGGATTTCTCGGGGTTGTAGGTGTGGTGAAGTCTGTCTAGTGGGGATCTTAATTTTCTCCCCATTAGTAGCTCTGTGGGGCTTTTGTTGGTTGTTGTGTTTGGTGTGTTTGGGATAAAAAGTAGTTTATTTATTTTTTCTTGCATTTCCCCGGTTTTGATTTTTTGGATTGTTTTTTTTGTAAATTGTACCATCCGTTCCGCCCTACTGTTCGCCGCCGGATGTGCCGGTGCTGTTAGGGCATGTCGTATGCCCCACTCTGCTAGGAATTTTTCAAAGTCCAGTGCTGTAAATTGTGGCCCATTATCGGACACAATTACATCTGGGAGGCCATGGGTTGAGAATAGTTTGTTTAGTTCTTTGATGACGGCCTCGGTGGTGGTGGTTTTCATGTCGCTTACCTCCAGCCAATTGGAGTAAGCGTCTACCGTTATGAGGAATGTGTGTCCGTTTGTGGGCCCGGTGAAATCTATGTGTATCCTGGACCATGGCCCTCTAGGGGTTTCCCATTCCAGGATTGGGGCAGCAGGTGGGCTTGACCTGGATTCTTGGCATTGTCTACAACTTGCCACCCAGGCTTTGATTTGTTTGTCCATCCCTGGCCACCAAGCGTAACTTCTGGCCAGAGCTTTTGTCCTAACGATGCCCGGGTGCCCCTCGTGTAACAATCCCAGGACCCTTTTTTATAATTTCTCCGGGATGACGACCCTGTCCCCCCATAGTACACAACCTTTTTGCGTAAAAAGTTCCATTTTTCTGTTCCGAAAAGTCCTGAATGTTTCGTCATCGTCTTTTTCCAGCCACCCTTTCTCTACCCACTGTAAAACCTGCGCCAGACGTTTGTCTTTATTAGTTTCGCGGGCAATGTCTGATGCAGTTACGGGTAGATCGGGCAGAGTCTCTATGCTAAGGGTGGACGTTGTTGGTGCGGGATCGGTATCCAGCTCGGGTAGTGGCGTGCGGCTCAGGGCATCTGCGTGGGTGATTGTCTTACTGGGTCGGTGTGTTAGCCAGTAGCTATAGATGGCAAGGAATTCGGACCACCTTGTCATTCTTGGGGATAGAATGTTCAGGGTGGCCCTGTTTCCTGCCAGGATTCCCAGCAACGGCTTGTGATCGGTGATGATGGTGAAAGTCCTGCCATAGAGGTACTTGTGGAACCTCTTTACTGCGGCAACGGGTCTCTTTGTCCAACTGACTGTAGTTTCTTTCTGGCTTGGAGAGGGTTCTTGAAAAGAATGCGATGGGTGCTTCTTTTCCGTTGGGGAGAGTGTGGCTGAGGACAGCTCTGGCGCTGAATGGTGATGCGTCACTTGTGACTGCTAGGGGTAGGGTCCGTTGTACTGGATGAGGACGGCATCCAAAGTGAGCAGGTCTTTTGTCTTGTTGAATGCGGCTTCCTCACGTTTCCCCCAGTTCCAGGTGGCTACTTTGTCCAAGATTCTATGCAACGGTTCTGCCGCGGTCGCCTTCTGGGGCAGGAAAACATTAAAGAAATTAAGCAGTCCTAGAAATGCCTGCAGCTCCGTTTTATTCCTCGGCCGGTGTGCTTCCTTGATTGCCTTGATCTTTTTCTCGGTTGGGTGAATTCCGTGGCGGTCTAAAAGGTACCCTAAGAATTCGACCCTCTCAGTGTGCAGTTGGCATTTTTCTTTTTTGACTTTTAGCCCCGCTTCTTTGAATTTTTGCAGTACCTCCCTTAGACGACTTTCTAGTTGTTTCTGATTTGCCGCTGACACCAGTACGTCATCGAAGTAGGGAACCACCCCTTGATCCTTTGCAGGAGTCTTTCCATGAGACTCTGGAAGATTCCTGGGGCTATGCCGACTCCAAACTGGAGTCTCTTACAGCGAAAAGCCCCCCGGTTGGTTACTATGGTTTGTGCTTCTGCGGTTTTCATGTCGACCGGTAGCTGTTGGTAGGCTTGCGCCAGGTCGAGCTTCGCGAAAACCTTGCCTCCCCCCAGTGAGTACAGGAGATGCTGTACTACTGGGACGGGATAAGCACTTTGCTGTAAGGCACAATTTAGGGTGGCCTTATAGTACCCACAAATTCTCACTGACCCGTCGGGTTTGACTGGGGTGACTATGGGGGTCTCCCACCGGGCATGATCGGTTGGTTCTAGGACTTCCTGTTTGATGAGCTTGTCTATCTGCTCATCGATCTTGGGTCTGAGTGTGAAAGGTACTCGCTGTGGTTTTAAGCGTATTGGGGGAATGCTGGGGTCTAGGCTGAATGAAATAGGGGGCCCTCTGTACTTGCCTAGGGTGCTGTCAAACACTTCCTGGAAGTCCCTCGTGAGTTGCTCTTCCCAGTCTGCCTCCGCAATGTGGTCGATGCCCGTTACTTCGATCCCAAGCGGCACGAACCATTGGAGTCCCAGGAAGTTGGGCCGGTCTCTGTCCATGATTGTCAGGGAAAGCCTTGCTGTGCGCCCCTTGAATGTGACCTCGAAGTGTCCTGTTCTGACTGTGGGGATGCGGTTTCCCTGGTAGCCTTTTAGAATTAACTTCTGGCTTTCCAATTGTCTCTTTTGGATGGTGGGCACCAGGCTCTGGATTTCCCGCCATGCAACCATGGAGAGGTAGGACCCGGAGTCCACCTCCATCTTGCATGGCCTGCCCTCGATGCCCAC
>BHEV01102136.1:0-10051 GCA_004319985.1 Emydocephalus ijimae
CTACACGGATGAAGACGGAAGAATATTAATGGTGGAAATAATGGACAATAATATAAAGATACTCTTGATTGCAATTTATGCGCCGAATGACAAACCATCCAGTTTTTCTTAACAGCTTCAATTCTCAGTTGGCTGGGTAATTCTGGGAGTTGAGTCCACCCTTCTTAAAGTTGCTGAGGTTGAGAAACACTGACCTAGTCCATTGGCTATTAAAGGTAGGTAGATCTATCTCCATGCATAGCCAGGTAAACACATACAGTATATAATTATCATTTGTTACTGAAACTAATTCAGTTTTTAATATTTAAGTGAGAAAGCTGTACATCTGCAACAAATTAATAAGGCAAGTGAAATAATTCAGTGTTGATGATAGTGAGCATCAGGTCATATAAAATGACATCCGGCAGTGCTCAATCTAACTCAGTTGTCTCTTATTAGTAAACTCTTCCATCATCTTTAAGAAATTGGAAATCTTGCAGTTACTATTCTCTGAACAGGCAATGCAAATAATTTTATGTTTCATATTAGGGGAAAGGGAAATGGGAGGGCACATTTATTGCATAACTTGAAAGTAACATCAGTAAGTAGCTAGAGCAGGGATCTGAAACCTTAAACAAGAGCCATTTGGACCAATTTCCCAAAGAAAAGACCAGAGTCACAAAACGTGGGTGGGCATGGTCAACTCAATGTCACTCACTCCAATCCAGTCATATAACACCCCCCTCAGCCACGCCTATCCAGGTTTTGTGGCTCCCAGTATTTTCTCTTCTCTGGGAAACAGATTATCTCTCTCCACTGGCTCCCTTGCCCTCCCCTCTCACTCACTCCTCGCCTGGCCTGAGAAGATAAGGGTGACGGTGGTGGATGAAGACTCGCTCCGTATTCCAGACCAGGACCCCTCTACTTGCCTCTTCTTCTGGTCATTCTTGGTGCTGTGCACATTATTTATTACTCACATTTATATGGCTGCCTGTCTCACAAAAAGAAACTGGGTGGAATATAACAATAAATACATAAAAGCAACCCAAACATTAAAAAAAATGCAAACCATATGGAGAAAGGAAAAGATCAATCACTACGGAACCATTTAAGAATGTGCTATGGTTCTCTAGACCTACAGGCCTAGTGACCCAACTAGGTCTTAAGGGACTTCCAAAATGATAGCAAGGATGGTGTCAAACTAACCTAGGGAGAATGTTCAGTGGGGTGAACCCTATAACAAGACAACTTAACATAGGTCCCTGATAGATGATACCTGTAATATGCTATCTCTACTAAATCTAATATGGCTTGAAGTAATAGATAATATGGCCTCACTAATATGGCCTCAAATAATCTAATCCTGTGCCATGAAGGGTTTTAAAGGTTAAAACCAGCACCTTAAATTGGACCCAGATGCCAGCTAATGCTGAGCAGAGGTATAACATTCTCATAGGAGCACACATCTGCCCATGCCACTGCATTCTTACCAAGTTGAAGCTTCCAATACTCTTCAAGAGCAGATATAGATGATAGATAAATAGATAGATAGATAGATAGATAGATAGATAGATAGATAGATAGATAGATAGATAGATAGATAGACAGACAGACAGACAGACAGACAGACAGACAGACAGACAGACAGACAGACAGACAGACAGACAGATGGACGGATATGATATATACAATAAATCAAAAGGATCCTACAGCCTGAAAGTGGTTGAACTTAAATCATATTCTTTATCAAGTGCTGGCAATTAAATTTATGAGGCTATCACTAACTAGTTATATTGGATCATGTTCAGATTTACAATGGAATGTACAATTTACTAAGTTCAGCTTGGAACCAAAATTATGTACAATAAATCCATTGAAACCAACAGATCAAGTTGGTCATGGTGTTTAGTTTTTCAAGGTCATTTCTCAGCATGACTAATCTGAACTGTAATAATTTGTGTCATTAATATTAATATAAAATCTTGTTCCTTCATAGCAGCAGCGGAGGAAGAATAGTACATGTGGCATAATCTGATTTACATGGTTTAATCAACAAGGTAATGATATAATAAAATAAAAATAAAGGAAATATCACTTTTTTTGAAAAAAAATACTATGATTAAATTCACATTTCAATTCTGTTTTAGCCTTTAATGTGAACTTTCTATATCATTAAGAAATGACAATATATGATTAATTATAGCTATGTTACATAATGAAACCAAATCCAAAATAACCTTTCTTCCTTTCACAGTACAATGTTTCTTCGGTTGTTATGGTACTAAATTGCCTGCCTCCTTGTGTTAAGAGCAGGATATTTTCTGCTTTGTTTTATTCCCTAGCCTGCTATAGCGCTTGTCTAAACAGCACATCTAAGTGAGACTGGTGTTTCTCAAGGATTGTGAGTGATGAGAGGATCTGCCCTTTGCTCTTTACATATCTTTTCAGAGTTATTGTTATGCATTTGCAATTCTCAAAGAGAAATAGTTCCATTTTGGAGTATGATTTAAGATATTCATACTCCAAATTTACTCCAGGAAATGCTGATTAAAAATATTCTACATTTCATCCAGTGATATATTTAATACCACCTTCACCCAAAACTTTACACTCTGCTTTTCAGTTCTCAATCTCAATCAGTACCCAGGATGAGTAAGAGACTAATGGGCTACTTAAATATATTATCTTTAAGATAAGTAAGCTAATTACAAGGTTTTTTTAAAATGGGGACGGGGAGGGGGGAGAGTGAGAGACCCAGTCTACAATATTTTACTGTGGGTGTTAGACAGTGAACACAATTACAACAGTTTGTTTTTAATATACCCTATGACTATCATTAAATGTTGTACGTTATGATTCTTGATTCTTAACGAATGTATCTTTTCTTTTATGTATACTGAGAGTATTTACACCAAGACAAATTCCTTGTGTGTCCAATCACACTTGGCCAATAAAGTATTCTATTTTTTATTTTTTCCAAGCTTTTAAATTTAAAAGAATGTTCTTAAACTTAGGGCATGTTCGCACATCATTTAAACTACTATATTTATGCTGATCTAATTTAAAGCTGATCTAAGTAAATCCTACCTGGATAAAGAGATTATGGCAGCAGCTTGCAATACAGTGCAATTTGGACTGACAGGAACCAGGGGTGGCTTCAAATTTTTAGCAAGGAGCTCTCTGCCCTAATGACTACCTGGGTGGGCATGGCCAACTCAATGCCACTCCCACCCAGTCACATGACCCACCCCCCACCCCCACCCCATGCCTACCCAGGGTTTTGTTGCTCCTGGTGTTTTTTGTGGGAAATTGGTCTCTCTCTCCCTCTCATTTCTGTTTTTCTTTTCCCACCCCCTCTCTTCTTTCTTTTTCTTTCTTCCTTTCTTTCCCCCTTCTCTCTCATGTATTTCTCTCTCCCTCCAGTTCTCTCATTTCTTTCCCTCTCCCCCTTCTCTCTCTCATTTGTTTCTCTTTTTTCTCTCTCTCATTCTCTCCTTCCATCATTTTCTCATTTCTCTCTCTAGCCTGAGCCGACACAAAGGAGACCATAGCTGGGCAGTGGATTTGCAACCGGCTGCTTTTTATGATTCTGCATCCTTCATGGGCAGCTCAGCACCAGCCATGGTCCCCTTCATGTCGGCTCAGGAAGGAGGAGGAGCACCAGCTGCCACCGCCGCCGCCAATGCAAGGAGGGAAGCACTTTGGCTCTCCAGCGCAGCATGGCCGGCTACTCATGTGAGCGTACATTGGTGGCAGCGGGAGGAGAAGTTACCATCTCCACCACCGCCATGATCTAAACCCTGGAGATTATCCTGAGAGAGAGAGAGAGATTCCCCTTTTTTCTCTCTCATCTCTCTCCTCCCCCACCTTGTGTAGTGGGGTGCTTCGCTCCTGCACTAAGGCTTCAGTGACCAGGATAGCTAGGGGATTACTCGAGCCCCCAACAGCTTACCCCTGACAGGAACCACATCCTCCTATATAGGGAGTGGGAGAGGGTTGGAATATAAAATCTGGCAAAATTTCCAGTTATGAATCTGAAACTTAAAAATGTGGATTCAACATTTGGCACTAAAAATATAATAGTCTTACCTCCCACATAACCATCAGAATTGGGATTACGAAGCACATCAGTTCTAAAAGCAAAATTATGTTTCTAAGCTCATGGGACATACCCTTATGATCTCTCTGCAAATACATTTTCCCCCAGATTTGCAGTTGAGTGGTCAACTTTTGTATATTTTCCTACTTATGCAAATTAGGTGCCATATGAATAAAAATATGTAAAGTTTGTCACATAAATGTTTCATTTGAATTTCAGAATTTCTGCATGGGAGAAGAAATATATTTTATGCCATGATCTCCCTAAATTGAGTGACATGTTTTGGCACCTTCCTTGGAAACAATTCTTAATGAGTCTTCAGCAGAAAAAAACCGCAGAATCATAATTTATATAAAAACTCATGATTTTCTCTGAGGCTTACTTCCACCTGCATACATTCTTTAAGTACTAGAGCTGAAAGCATCAAGAACGACAAAAATATTATTTTATTGTATTAAGTAGCTATTGCTGCATGTGTTTGAGACAATATTTCCTTATTTTGCTCAGTTTTTTTCCATTGGAACTAATAGGATTTTATTATGATCTTCTCTCCACCCTCCTCCATTAATTTAATATTTGCATAATAGTTTCATATTTCTAAAACTAAAACACCAGATTATTAACATTAATTGTAAGAAATTTTTCAGATTAGTATTTTTAAAAAACAATAACATGAAGTCTTAGAGAACTTTTCACAAGTAGCAAACTAAAAGAAAAACCCCTTTTTGTAGAAATTATACAACTATTTTTCTGTGAAGGTATTGTCTCAAATATTTTCATACACACATATACACACTATTAGAAGCCCATAACCAGTGTTGAGTATTCCCCGTAAGGAGAATGAATGCACTCAGGGAAACGTAGTGAGAGTGGTGTTTAATAACACACAACCAGCACACAGATACACTGAATATTAAAATGTAGGTTTTACTTCCAGTAAACGGGTAAACAAAGTCCAACAAACAGTCCAAATCATACACGGCTAAAGCAGTTAGTATTCAGAACAATCAGTCCAGGGATAATCCAAAAAATGAAGTTCAGTATCATAAACAAAGTTCAGTAAACGGAGTTTGCTAACAGTTGCAAGACTCTCAGCAATCCAAGCAGAATGACGATCAGGCAGAAGGCAAAAGGGAAATGCAAGAAGAACAAACCAGGTTTTTGGCTCCACCTTATGGCCATTGGAGGAACCTCAGCCAATCACAATTACAGCATTCTCTTAAAGATACATCAGTATTAAATGACTATCCTGGTTTATATATTGCCAACCCAACTGTTGGGTGACTATCATTCCTAACAGTGGCACCATATTCTGCCATCCTGCAAACTAATTTTGTAAGACCGGGTACCTGTGACAGCTACCACTTGCCCGGAAGCCAAAGAGGTTTACCCCCAAAATTCCTCTCATAGACAGGTTTGTTTACTTGGAATGATCTTACTTGGCTGTAAGAATCTAAGGGAATAGATGGTGTGTAGCTCGGGTGGAGCCTATCCAAATTATTCCTAAGCCTCCTTCCCATTAGCAATTCTGTGGGAGAACAGTTTGTCTCCACACTGGGAGTGATATGCTGTGACAGTAAATAAGTGGCTAATTTTGAATGCCAATTTTCTCCCTTGAGTCTACCTAAAACCTCTTTGGCTGCACTTACGGCTGTCTCAGCCTATCCATTCGCTGCCGGATGACAAGGGGCTGTCAGGGCATGCCTGACCCTCTTCTTGGCTAAAAACAGTTCAAAATTGGCTGCAGTAAATTGTGGACCATTGTCTGATACAAGAACATCTGGAAAACCATGGGTTATGAACAAACGCTCTAATTCTTTAATCACAGCTTCTGATGTAGTAGTGTGTATAAGTGTCAGCTCTACTCATTTGGAATACGAGTCCACTAAAATTAGAAATACACGGCCCTGGAAAGGGCCTGCTAAATCTATGTGGACTCGTGACCACGGGGACTTAGCCGATTCCCATTTCCCTGGATTGGCAGCTGGTGGGGCTGGTCTTGATAACTGACATGCTTGGTAGGTTCTGACCTTAGTAATTAAGACTGCATCTATACCTGACCAGCAAACATAGCTCCTTGCAAGGGCCTTCATTCTGGCTATACTCAGGTGTCCTTCATGCAAACTGTCAATTATTCCAGGCCTCAATATGCTAGGGACAATAACAGAGCAGCCCTATAATAAACACCCCTGCTGGGTGGACATCTCATGCTGCCTGGCTCTGAAAGATAAGAATTTGATGTCTAATTTTCCTTCAGGCCATCCCCTTCTCACCCAGTCCAAAACCTGCAATATTACCTGGTCTTTTGATGAAAATTGCGCAATATCCACGGCAGTCAAAGGTAATTGTTGATCATCCAATAAAAACACTGTTAATGATGGTGCAGGGTCAACAACATGGATTGGCAAGGGGCAGCTGCTTAGAGCGTCCACGTGGCTAAGGTGGTTACCTGCTCTATGTATTAACGTGTGTGAGTAGGCAGCAATGAATATTGTCCATCTAGTCATTCTTGGAGCTAAGACTGTAGGGCTTTGACAATCTCCAGACAAAATGCTTAATAAAAGTTTGTGATCGATCACAAGCTGAAAATGGTGACAGTAGAGGAATTCATTAAATTTTTTTTAACAGAAGTGACTTCTGCTAGGGCCTCCTTACCAATCTGAGCATAATTTCTCTCAGTACTAAAGTTTTTGAAAAATATGCTATCAGCGCTTCCAGACCATTTGGCAACTTCTGTGCTAGAACAGCACCTAACCTGAAAGGGGATGCCTTACAGCAAAGTACCAAATGTAAATTCCTGTCAAATTGTATTAATATGCTGTCAGATGACAACAAAGCCTTTACAGCATGGAAAGAAAGGTCCTCTTTGGGCCCCCATGTCCAAGAAGCATTTGCATCCCATAATCTATGTAACAGTTCCTCCACAGAAGCTTTATGAGGGAGGAAAGAGCTATAGAAATTTAGGAGCCCCCAAAAGCTTGCAGTTCAGTCTTGTTTGATGGTGTTGGGGCATCCTTAATGGCTCTTACCTTTGATTCTATGGGATGAATACCCTTGGCATCTATGTGGGATCCCAAAAAATCTACTTGGCTGACTGCAAATTTGCATTTGGTTTTCTTCAATTGAAGGCCTGCTGTTTGAAAACAGGCTAGGACCCTTCTGGGGCATTTGCAGAGTTCACCTTTGTTGCATGCAGAAATAAGAATGTCATCGAAGTAGGGCACTCCCCCGGAATGCCTTGAAGTAAGTGCTCAATAAGACATTGAAATAAATCTGGAGCCACTGAAACCCCAAATTGCAATCTTTTGCATTTAAAGGCACCATGATGGGTGACAATTGTTTGTCCTTCCATGGTATGGTTGTCAACATGTAGTTGCTGATAGACTTGGGCCATATCAAGTTTTGCAAGAACCCTTTCCCAGTGAGTGCAACAGATGTTGAATTATTGGCACTGGGTACACTTTGGTTTGCAAGGCCTTATTTATGGTACTTTTATAATCAGCACAAATCCTTTTAGAACCATCATGCTTTAGGGGTGTCACAATAAGGGTTTCCCATTTTGCAAAATCTGTGGGTTCAAGAACCCCTTGGGCTATTAATTTATCTAATTCTGCATCTACTTTTGGCCTTAATGCAAAATGAACTCTTCTAGGCTTTAACCAACTGCAGCGGTTCCCAAATATTTTCAGTCCACTGCCCCCTTGGTACTACAAATTCATCCTCAGTGACCCCTACCCAGTTGTGGGATTCAAATTTCTGTGGGTGTGGCCTAATTTGAGGGTGTGGCTTGCTGGTCGTGTGACTGGCTGGGCGTGGCTTGCTGGTCACATTAAAGCGGGGGAAGAACAGGGATGAAATACATTTTTCATATAAAAGTATCTAAAACATTATTCTGTTACTATTAGCAAGCCATATTAAGAAATATCTGTAACTTCCTGTAGCAAGCCATATTAAGAAATATCTGTAACTTCCTGTATTGCAACTGTACTGAGGAACTAAAGCTCACCACATAGCCGGAAACAAGGGTGGAACGTAGAAAATAACTGAATGGTGTAAGATAACTGGAAACTCTGAAATGTACTTGTTATTTCCTCTACTATAATCCATATATAGAAATATGTAATAGAAATATGTAATAGAAATATGTAATAGAAATATGTATATAAGTGTCCTTATTTGGTGAATAGTGTTAAGAATAACGCCCAAGTCTGGCTGATGTCATTTTGGGTATAAAAGCATTGTTTCAGGAAGAGCTGGAGGTTCAGAATTTGTCATGTGAATGCTCTGAATGCTTTGCGCAAATAAACACCTGTATTCTCCCACCTTTCGTGGTCTTGTGTCCTAATTGGAATCAAGATTTGCTGCAACATTTATGGCGAGCCAGCCAGGAGACAAGGGGCCCTGAGGGCCCATCCCGACTGCCAGTGTATCGGTGAGTTGAAGGGAACATCCCAGGCGCCATTGGTCCTTTGAATCCGAGGGACTTCCTCAGACTGCTGTTCTCTGGTGTCGGCAATTGACTCTTCCAAGAACCACAGGTGAGAGGTGAGGAGACCAGGACATCATCTGGCCAGCTGTGGAGAAGGAAGACACCTGCAGGCAAGTATTGAACTTGGGTAATAATCCCTCCCTGTCAGCAGGGACGGAGGAGAGGACTGATCACCCCCTCTTAAGGTAAGGTGGGTGGAATTGTCAGGTTTGGTTGAAGTGAAAGACTACTGCGGTTCCCATTGGTGACTGTGAGTGTCCAGCACCATGGGCCAGTAGAAAGCGAGTGGCATCCGCAGTCCCCATCGGAGACCGTGTGCATCTGGCTCCCTGGGTCAGGCGTTGATGTGTGTAATTCCCTGGTGTGCCCGGAAAAAGAGGGACCCCATACCCTCCTTTCCAACCCCTTTCCTCATCTGTCTTGTCTGGTTACTTGGGTGGTTCATGGGTGGTGGAGAAAGCAAGCCTGTGACCCCGCTAGAGGTTATGCTGAAACATTTTAAGGAGGCATATCAGTCTCAGTATTACGGTTATAAGTGGAGTAGGCTGAAACTACAGAAATTTTGCGAGACAGAGTGGCCAACATTTGGTTTTGGGTGGCCCCCTGTAGGCACACTTGATATCCCCATAACAGTACAAGTACTCCGCTTAGTCTTTCACCCTACTCTAGGGCATCCAGACCAGGCCCCATACATAGAAGTCTGGCTTGATTTGTTGAATCACCCTCCTCCTTGGCGTAGAAGGCTCAAGATGCGATGCTATAGGGCCCTGCTAACACGAAATGTGTCTCTTTAAAAGTTACAGAAAGCAGTACAGGTCTTGCCTAGTTGCCCGAAGGAAGCGCCACATCCTCCAGCATACGTGCCCCCGGGTGGTTTTTTTTTTTTAAAAAAAAACAATTTTATTGATTTTCTACAAACAAAGAAGACAAACAAAACATTAAAACATCAACTCTCTTATGTACATACAGTGTGTTGGTTGGTTCATCAATTTTGTGCATTAATTTCATAGTCTCAATTACAGTTATGCTACATAACTCATATTGTCAATCCAAAGTTATATATCCTAATATCGCTATTAAAAAGAACATTTGACTATACTTTTAATCATTCATGCTTTATGAGATAACAATACTTTAAATAGTTTATTCTATAACAAATCATATAATCACACCAAATCTATCCTAGAAACACTTTATAAATATCATATCAAATAACAAAAATGAAAGAAAAAATAAAGATATTCCTTGCTATCTAACATTCTAAATATTCTATTATCGTATTTTGTCATCTAGCCATTGATAAAAAAGATCCCAAATTTCACAAAATTGTTTATCCTCTTGCTCTCTAATTNAGATATTTCAAGTCTTTACTGTATGTATCTGGTAAGATTCCCAATGGAAAAAACTCCGGTTTCAAATCTATATGTTTCTTTATCATTTTTTCCAACCACATGCGAATTTTAGTCCAATATTTTTTAGCGTCC
>BHEV01102140.1:0-21358 GCA_004319985.1 Emydocephalus ijimae
TTATGCTTTTATGTTTTGTGTTTATGTGTATTTATGTATTGTGTGTTTTGAAAATAAAACTTATTTTAAAAAAAAAAAATGAACAAATGAAGCAAAAAAAATGACTAATGTCTACTATTTTAGAATTTCTTTACACGAGCCATAAGCAAAGACACAAGCTGAATGTTGTACTAATGCTGTATTTCTCAATGTTGGCTCTTTTAAAATGTGTGGACTTCATCTCCCAGAATTCCTTTGCCAGTATTCCATCTAAAAAATTCTGAAAGTTGAGTCCGGCCATTTTAAAGTTGCCAAAGTTGGGAAACACGATGCTAAAAAGTAAACCAACCCACAAGCTCAGAGAACAAACCTACACCCTCACCAATCCAAAATATTCCTTAAACATTATCAGAAAACAAAACAAAATAGAACTCAGATTTGTAATGACATATTGTAACACCACTGAGAAGAACAGCAGAAATAAATTCTTCTGATTTTCTTTTTCCACCTCCTGTCTGATTCCTTACAGTTGACTGAAACATTCAAGGCTCCTGCTATCCCTTTAATGGCTCTTTAAATCAGAGCTGAATTGGACAATGAGTCAAAGAAGAGGATCCCTTCAATAGCAATGGAATTGCAATTGCACTTAGACTTATATACCACATCACAGTGCTTTACAGCTCTCTCTAAGTGCTTTACACAATCAGCATATTGCCCCCAACAATCTGGGTCCTCATTTTACCGACCTCAGAAGGATGGAAGGCTGAGTCAAGCTTGAGCCAGTCAGGATCAAACTGTTGAACTGCTGGCAGCCGTCAATCAGCAGAACTAACCTGCAGTACTGCATTCTAACCACTGCACCACCAAGGCTCTTCAAATGGAAGATAGTACTCAACAGCCTTTCACACATTTCTATAAACAGTTCCACTGGGGAGAAGGAACAGACCACGGCAGTCTGGAATGTATTCTTCTTGCAGAAATCCGTAGCATCACATAACAAAATAAGAGGTGTATATTTGTAAGTATATCGTACATCGTTTTCAACACAACTTACCGATCCCCAAATCAGAGATGGTTTCTAATTCCGTGGTACTATTAGCTTCCAAAATTGCTTGTGGCAATCTTAATGTATACGGAAGCAGATCTCTAGAGAATAAAAAAAGAAGGAAAGCAAGAGAGAGACAGAGTATGAGAAAGCAACACAATGTTTGCTGTGTGTATCAGTAAATTACCCATATCTCTGAGTTATTGGTTTCTTGTTTATTCAGTTTGATGCTGCCTGATTCCAAACATTACTGGGTTGTTGAGTTGTGAGCAGTAATACATTAATTTGCAAGGTGGTCTCTAGATAGGAGGCCCTAGTGAGAACGGAATAGCGGAGGCATCCTTGACATAGAACCAGGCTTTAATTTGCTTGTGGTTTTTTTAGAGATTTCTATGAATGATAACAATATATTATCAGCATTGATGATGCTAACTAGTTTGGGTAATGAAATACCTGCAAGAAAACAAGCATGCTCAGAGAGCACCAAGGCCTCCCTCATTTGTAATCCTGAGCTACAAATGTTCTCTGTTATTAAAATGTTATCATTAGACCAGAATTGAGATAAATGTTATTAGTGGTAGTAAGGACAAAGAAATGATGAAAAGAAAGTTGGAGTGTTGAAAAAGAATAAGCTTAAGACACAGAAAATGTACCCAGAGAAATGTGAACATATGAGTGTCCTTTGCTGATGGAGTGGCTGCTTGACCTGTTTAACATGCACGAGTCTGATGATTGGAAGAAAACAAATTTTGCTGTTCTGTTCAACAAGGCAACAAAATTGAATGTAAGAACCTAGGTGGAGATTAGTTTCTTACATGTGTTTATCAAGGTGTTTTGTAGGTTTCTGAGTGAAAGGGTATAAAAGACAGATTAAGAGATAATTGCCAAACTTTGGAAGCATATTGCAATTTTAATGGATATGCAGACCAGATTTTGGTTCTTTAGCAGTGATTTAGAAATGTATGAATTTGGGAAAGAAAATGTGCTGTACTTCTGTTGATTTAGAGGATACATATGATACAGTGAACAGACTTGAATTTTGGGGGGAAATGTTTTGTATGAATATGGTGTTGTTGGTTGGTTGTTGAATTTGGTAAAGCCATGATGGAAATAAAACCTGCAGGAAAATCAGTGGAATGCTTGGGGAATTGTTTCAGTGAGTAACATTCAGGAGGGAGTCAAAAAAGAATGTGTTAAGTTGCCTTGTATGTTCAATGTATTAAATGTGCAAGAAGTGCTTATGCATGATGATTTAAGAGGATGAGGATTTGTATTCAAAAGATGCCTTTTGTAATAACTTTTGTCAAAAGAATTGAAAAACGATGTAAAGGGCATGTTTCTGCTCATTTTCTTTTATTATAAGGAAGTGAGAGTTCAGTATGTTGGGGGAAATATAAAAATTAGCTGAGTGCAATAGGAATAATGAAGTGTAGGTGGCGATAGTGATTGGATCACAAATGACTGAGTGTTAAATCAAAGTGGATGGAAAACAAAATTGAGAGACGGTACAAAAAAAGCACAGTGATTTGAATAACAGAATAACAAGGAATTCTGGAATTTGGAATTCTGTCTGAGCAGGGGGCTGGACTAGATCACCTCCAAGTTCCCTTGGAGGCGATCTAGTCCAGCCCCCTGCTCAGACAGAATTCCAAACAAATGGTTGTCCAATCTCTTCCTAAAAATTTCCAGTGATGGAGTACCCAGAACATCTGGAGTCAAGTCCTTCCAGTGATTAACTGTTCTAACTGTCATACAGTTACTTGGTTATACAGACACTATCCATAAGGAAGAAATCATAACCTGCATAAATGAAGGAATACTAAAATGGTCAATAGGAAGGGGACCTGTGATAAAACCATGATCAAAACGGAAAGAAGAAAAGAAAGCAAATTTATTTGCGGAAAATAGTGGGAACAAGCATATTTTGCCAGAACAAGAAGAGTGTGAAGAGATGGAGTGGATTTTCCTTATCTTTGTCTTTCCTACTGCCCTTAACTTCTCTCTGCATTACTATTTCTTATTTCTTTTCTATGAACCACATAGTATTGTTTAAAGCAAAAAAGAAAGAGTGTGGCAGCTGTGTGTATATGAACATAGAAATAAGACCATATGTGGTCTCGCAATTTTTTTTATTAATTACTTTTTTTTTGTCATAAACATAGCACTTAGGGATGGCCAACTATGGCATCTTTACAATCTGCAGACTTAGATTCCTAGAATTCCTGAGCCAAAATGGCTGGCTTGGGAATTCAGGGAGTTGAAGTCGTCAAGATGCCATAGTTGCTCACCTCTGTCTCAGAGTTTTTCTATACCACTCTGTTGCAGCCTTGAGATGGAGTAAAAATGGCTAGTTCCATTGTTGTCATTATCACCCTTCTTCTCAGCCACTACCAGTCTTTGATTCACTTCAAGGCAATGCATGGCAAAGTTTGCACATTTGTATAACCTGAAGCTGTCGTTGGACATAATCAGAATAATAGGAAAACATAACTTTAACATAGGCAGAATTGAGAACAATTTAAACCTTTCTCATACCTTTCTCAAGCTGTCAATGAATTGAAGGCAACATAAGAGAAACTGAGCAGAAAAACAGATGTTGCCAAGGTATATTTCTGCCATAATTAGTTACTACTTTGGAACGGTCCTTATTCAAGATCCCCACTTGTGATAATTGCCATTTCTTTATTAGGGCTTTATAACAGTTTATAGCTTCATCCTACAACTGCTGGGCCAATCAAACATGAAGAAGGTATAATATAATATAATATAATATAATATAATATAATATAATATAATATAATATAATATAATATAATATAATATAATATAATATAATATAATANAATATAATATAATATAAAATACAAGAATGGTTGGTGATACTGAAAGAACATAAATCAGGAATGATAAAATGGTCATAATGTCTTCTAGCGTTATCCACCCACTATTGTGCTGATATAGCAATGAGGACAGGCTCTGGATGATTGGGTAACACTATAAACGCATTAATGAGGAAGACTTCTGAAGGACACACTCTTCATAAGACATCACTGACTGTAATTAAATCAGGTCAACTGCAATCCAGGTGTAATAGGGCTGCAACTGTGAAAGTTCTCATTCAAAGAGTACAGATTGACTGATGCTGTTTTAAAACAATAAATAAATTGATTAACTGATTGGTGCTATCATTGATCACCTATCTATATCCACTAGAGAGGGTGTCCAGCTTATTTGGCAACCTGCTATTCACGCTAGAAAATTATCTCACTTAAAATGTCACAAGATGCAGCCATAGAGGTCTTAGCCACCAGATGAATGGTAGTACAACATATACATTTATAAGATGCTTCTTGGGACCTATCATATTTCCAAATTGTGTGAAATTCTGGACTTCTTCTCTGTGTTCCAACCTATTAACACCTATGCATACATGTCCTTTCAGGAGATTAGGGATTCAAGATTAGCTATTATAAAGGGCCATGCAGCAAAATATCCTGAAACCATTGATGAAGATTCTTTGTTCTTATTCCCAGACTGAGGTCATTCTTTTAAAAAAATCAACTTGGAACAGCAAGTTTCATTTAATATATGCCAATAGAGCTTGGCTAGACCTTCTCTATATTAAAGGAAGTTGTTTTGTCATATGACTAGACAAGGGTTAAACAAACTGCTTGCCTTGGAAATCCTAAAAAAGGTTAAGAGATGAGCTCACCACTGCTATCCGCCCACCCATTCCATTTTGCTGAAACTTGTTTTACATTAGTCTAAGTCTTCCACATTAAATGTTCTTGAGCAAGTGATCCCATCTAAGATACTCTTACTTACCACAAGCTTTCACAGGACTATTTAGGATAATTGGATTACTTACAGCCAGCAGTCACTTAATTATATGCAACATTTTACTTATTTAAAAAAAATTAAATAAAAGATGGGGTCTCCCTCCTACTGATGGATATATAAAATAAAATTGTTAGGTAACAATCATTTTGGGGTTCCTGAAATAAGAAATCCTTTTCTGCTATGCAAAAATGGACAGTGTTTAGGACCAGGGTCAGTGACAGTCATATTAATGTTTAATCATGTTTAATGAAAAGAAGGATTAGGGGTGATATGACAACAGTGTTCCAATATCTAAGGGGCTCCCACAAAGAAGAGGAAGTCAACATATTTTCCAAAGCACCTGAAGGCAGGACAAGAAGCAATGGATGGAAACTAATCAAGGAGAGAACTAAGGAGAAAATTCCTGATAGTTACAACAATTAACCAGTGGGACAACTTGCCTCCAGAAGTTGTGAATGCTCCAATACCGGAGGTTTTTAAGAAGAGATTGGACAAACATTAGACTAAAATGATATCGGGTTTCCTGCCTGAGGAGAGGGTTGGACTAGAAGACCTCCAAGGTCCCTTCTAACTCTGTTATTCTGTTTTATTTGAATTATCTCCATGAACAAATCAAATGAGTTTTCCATCTAAATATACTATAGTATTATGAGGAACTTGTTCATGCTCCCTCCAATTCGACTTACAAAAGTGAGCTCCATGTTCAAATAATTAGTTCTTCAGTAACATGTGAATTGCCAAAACATCACCAGAACATTTGAAGAAGGTAGCTCTTTTCTCCTACTACTTTAATGCTGCCTCTCAGAGTCTTTTGCTTGAGGTGACCATCTTGTTTCTTTCGCTCACACAATTATAGCTTTGGCTTTGGCCCCTTAAAATATCTCTTGCTTATGTATCCCTAATAATGTTGAGTGAAAAAAGACTTGAGACATAATAGTTTCATAACAAGATTGTCTCAAAGTATAAGGTAACTTTGGATAGTGCCAAACTCTTTTTCCCTTCTGGTTCTTTGTAGCCCGTCATGTATTCAAGATGTATGTAATTATAATGCGAAGCAGGTGATGGGGAAGATCAAAGAAGGTACAAAAGGACTTTTTGTTTTATAAAGAAAGATATGTTCTGCATGCAGAATTGCTCTGAGCAGATGGGATATAATGGGCTGGATTCACATTATTGATTGCAGATAGAGGGTGCCCATTCTGAATGCTCCTTCAAATAATATAATTCTTATGAAGAAAAAGATGTCGTCCCAAATTTGTCTGATTTGTTTGGTTAGGCTTTTTTAAAAATTAAGTTAACCAAGAAAACATTACTAAATGTAATTCCCTACACTGCTCCATCCATAGCTTGAGATAACATTCTACAAGTTGAGTTTTCTTATTCTGTTTCCTGTAGAAATTATACCTGCTGTGATGTTTTAGACTACTAGACAATTCATGTCCAATTGAGCCATTGTTTCAGAGATATTTCCTTATCTAAACAGAGAAAAAGAATTACCAAAGGAAAGCCAAAAAAAAAAAAAAAAGCAGAACAAAATAACAAAGAGTTGGAAAGGACTTTAGAGGTCTTCTAGTCCAACTCCCTGCACATAGAGAGACTCTATACCATCCTGGACAAATGGTTGTCCAATCTCTTCTTAAAAACCTCCAGTGATGAAGCACCCACAAAGCAGTAGGATTCAATTTTTTTTACTACCTGTTCTGTGGTCGTGGCTTGGTGGCATGGCAGGGGAAGGGTACTGCAAAATCCCATTCCTTCCCCACCCCACTAACCTGCTTTCCAGCTCCGTTCTCCTGTGCAGGGCAACAAATAAGATCCAGCCGGGACTCGGGAGACAGAGAATAGATGGGGACGGGGCCAGTCAGAGGTGGAATTGGCTGGTTCTCCGAATTACTCAAAATTTCCGCTACTGGTTTTCCAGAACTGATCAGAACCTGCTGAATGCCACTTCTGCACCCACAGCTTCTGAAGGCAAGCCACTGATTAATTGTTCTCAGTGTCAGGAAATTTCCCCTTGGTTCTAGGTTTGCTCTCTCCTTGATTGGTTTCCATCCATTGCTTCTTGTCCTATCTTCAGGTGCTTTGGAGAATATGTTGAGCCCCCCTTCTTTGCAGCAGCCCCTCAAATATTGGAATAAGCAGTGGGAATGAGAGTGAATTCTGACTCCTTGGTTGGCTTCCCTGTTGAGCTTCTGGCAAGGAACACTGGAAACCCTTCTTTCCTTCCCTCCCTCCTTCTCTCCTTCCCCTTTCTAGCAGGTAGGTAAGTTGCTGCTGGATGTCTCAGTGAGGGATTGCGAGACTGGCTGGGAAACTATAATAGAATATTGAAAATGAAGATCATGTAACCATAGCAGCAGCTAGTAGCACTGAAACAGATACAAATTCCACAAGTGTGACTTCCTTGGGAGTCATGGCCCTGGATTTTCTGTAAGTTAGCCAATTGAAAGTATTTTGCTTCAAAAGTTGTTGCCATATAAAGCAATGTTTTACCCAGTTGAAAGTCATAACAAGAAAGATTTTAGTAGATAGATAGATGATAGGTAGACAGACAGACAGACATCTTTATACTTTGAAAATAGGATTCCTTTTACTTAAGCATTTTGTTGGCAGCCTCAGGAACAAGGAATTCCATGCAGGTAGACAGGCAGGTTTTTCTATTACTCTTCCCACTTTTGTGGGTTGAGGGAGCATGCTGTTCATTCCACCTCAAACAGCCTCTTGAAGACTTTTTTTTGTAGGCTTTTTTGTCATTTTCACAAGCATATTTGCAAGGTCACATGGCACCATGAGTGGAAAATGTCTAACCAACTTACCTACTGACACAGTAGAACGCCACCAGTTTGAAGATGTCTTCAAACACAAGAAGTGATCCTTCCAAGTGCAATACTGATGAGAAATAAGAAAAGTATTCAGGGATTGGTCTCACTAGTATCAGAGATATTGATCGTTGTTCTGAAATCTCATTCTGAAATGGTCACTTGACAGCAGGAGAAATAGGAAAAAATGGTGATGTGTCTCATTTTATTGGTGCCATTCAAAAAATAAAATTTACAGTGACAGATAACAATTTGACATTTGCCACAAATATTTTGCTGTGAAGTTGAAATGAAACTTATGAGGTAGAATCAAAATTGCTTACACTGTTTTGTTCCACTTCCTATCAATTTGTCTAAAACCTCCTTCTCAGAGCAAGGTTTTTATCCCATTGCTCAAATCTCACTTCACTCAGAAACGGAGCTACAAATCCTGAACACTGATTACGCCTCTTTGATATGATCTTTGATACGATTAAACAGAACAAAGCATTCTGCAATGAAAAGAAAAAGAGTAGCATAGCAAAAATAGTCCCATAATTGGCAAAAAGCAAAAAAGTCATTTGATTTGGAAAACAAATGCTGTGGCTTCTCTTATGCCTAGTTGAAAAGAAAAACTAGGAACTTATCGAGATAATGTAGTTATGGAATGACTGGGAATGACAAATTGAAACTTAGAAGACACTTAAATGGGGAAAATACTGAAAGCAAAGTATCACTTGAATGAAGACTTACTACATATAGTTGCTCTGTGTAAAGTCTATACTGTTTTTTTTTTTTGCAAAAGTTTAGAAATGGTTTGCCGTTACCTATTTTTTATTTTTTTTTAATTGCCCAGTCCCTTTTAAACCTGGATATTTGGAGGTTTCCTTGGCACTAACTGCTGAAGTTGTGCAGTGGCTTCAATTTGAAGGGAGAAATATGATTCAGGTCCTTGTGGATATGCATATAACAATTTCCAGTACCTCCTTAAATTAATCTTCTTGGAATCCTTTACAAGACCAGAAAGGAGGCAAGTGTTTATGGAGTTGCTAGTAGGTACTACGGGTATGCCCACACATACTCTAAATTTTTTTTTTTCTTAACTATTCCAAATAAGGTTGGTTCAGCAAAGCTTTTGGCCAGGCACATTAATGTCTGGAGGAAAGGAAGGGAAGGGAAGGGAAGGGAAAGAAGGAAGGATTTCCTTGTTAAACTTGATTTAAAATTTTAGCTCAGGGGTGTTGCAGAAGGGAAGAGGGACGGGTCAAAATTCAAGATAGTGCCACAACCAGGGGTGGGATTCAAATTTTTAAACAACCGGTTCTGTGGGTGTGGCTATGTGACTGGGTGGGCATGGCTTTTTTTGCAGCATACCCCTCCCCCCTGTTTTTTGGGCCTTCTGGACCTCAGGGAAGCCTCCAGGGGACATTTTTGCTCCCAAAAGTCTCCCCTGGGGCTCAGGAAGAAAAAAATGGAGCCTGGAAGGGGCACACAGCACCCCCCCCCACACACACCCTTCATTTTGGGGCCTTCTGGGCCTCAGGGAAGCTCCTGGGGGGTATTTTTGCTCCCAGGAAGTTTCTGTGGGGGCCATGAAGGCAAAAAAATGGAGCGCAGGGTGTGCACCCCCCCTCCTCCATTTTTTGGCTTTTTGGACCTCAGGGAAGCCTCCTGGGCGAAGCAGTAAGATGATAAGGGAAGTCCTGGCACAGCTGATTATAGGAACAACTGATGGCTGGGAGGGGGAAAAATACCTTGAGGAGTGACCGGGCAGGGAAGGACCCAGTTAGTGATGTCAAGCATGTGTGTGATGTTGCGCATACACGATAAGGACTGACTGGGCATGGAGGGGAAGGGAGGGCGGAGAGGGAGGGTGCCAGCCAGGGGAATGATTTGCCAGTTCTCCAAACTGTGTGAAATCATAATAACCGGTTCTATAGAACCGGTCTGAATCGGTAGAATCCCACCCCTAGCCACAGCTATGCAAGCCACAGATCTGCCCTATTGTTTTGTGTGAGATGACAAATAATCTCATCATATTTAACTCACTCTCCCATATTTGTTAGGTTTTGCTCGAGGATGGCCCTTAAATTCCATCCTGAATAAGTGTTTTTGTAAAATCTTGTTCACTGTTATGTGACAGTTAAGACCTCGTTTTGGTAAAACTACTGCATGACCTTTGTTTTCACATTTAATCTGACAAATACATTTTCGAAAACACCCACACACTCTGGAGACAAGACAAATAGAGTGCCTTATCCCAAAAAAAAAACACAGAAGAAAAAAGAGGAAATGGTGATGCTTTGCTAAAAGCAGGCCTTTTCAAGAAGCTCAGCCTAACAGGAAGGGGATTTAGCTTCATAATGGAATTTTTTTAATGCATGCTGGCTATCTCAAGCTGTGGTTTAAATCACCAGTGCGGAGCTAACATCAGCTCTATTATACCTTTAATCAGTAACCAACTTTGTCCAGGGCATGGAAATGACCTTGACTCAGGAAGTCCGGTTGCCCTGTCAATAGAAAATTAATAGCTGGAGAACTCTGACCCAGGGCTGTTTCCTCCTCTACTCTCCCCTCTATGCCATTTTCTGTTCTTCTTTGTATTTTCATTGTCCCTAACAAAGTGAAAAACACAAATGGATTTTAGCCTGAATAGTTAAGCTCAAGAGTTGATAGTGACCAGCACCATCTGCTTAAAAGTTTATCCATCACAGAAGACACAGGTTCTCCCCAATCAGTGCTGGCCAAAAACATTTTTTCGGACACCAGCTACTTCTAAAACACACCTCCCCTATCTCTATGAATTCCAGCCCTTTAAAAAAACCTTACTGTATCACTTAGTCTTATTATTTTCATCATCCCTCCCTCTAAAATAACACAATGCATAGTGTTAATAGATGCACATCTGCTCACTGGGCTGTTTGGGGCTATTCCTACCATACAGAACAAAAATAGATGGTTAACCAAATCACACAATAATCTTCATGGCGGAGAAGGGATTCAAGTCCAAAGACTCCAAATCAGTGTTCATTTCCTGAGCTAGAATGTTGGCTCCAACAGCATGATGTGAGTCCAAGTTGTGACAGATATTCCCAGGAATGTTTCTCTGGAATTGCGCTTCATTCTTGGTTGCATAATTCTGTAATCTGCTTTTTATATTAGCCTAACTTTAATACTTTTATTTGTAAAAGTCAACCAATCTAAACTGAATCACAGTTCACCTCAATAATATCCCTTTGCCTTTCACATTTAATCTACTTATTGTGCTTTCTGAAAACTGCTAAAGCAATAAAACTATTAAAGCCATGCTAGTCTTTCACAAATGACTTAAGAAATCTATTAGACTACCAGAGAGGATTTTGCTTCTCTCAGAAAATATAAATAAGAGAACATTTATTTTTTAATTACTAGAACTCGCTAATAGATGGGCAACTTACCTAACATATGGAAAGACACCAGAGGCACGACCCTGAGCTTGCTCCAATGTGTGCTGTGGTCACGGTTACTAAATATGGAGAACTGACACAGCTATCTTTGGCACATTGCTGGAGCTAAAAATAAAACCAGTGACCATGATTGGAAAGCAACATCTCCAAGGCTCCAACTCTGTTTATCTGTGAGACAATGTCTTGGCATTGTAAAGGATCATGTTTGAAAGCTTATGCTACTTCTAGAATTGTTTGATCCTCTGGTGTTGTTGGAAAAAAAAAGTTATGCCCTTTGGTCATACCAACTTCAGAGGGAGTAGTGATTGAACAACCAGAAGTTAGGTTCGTTTGTCCCCAAGTTGCTATCCCCTAAAAAGGCACCCTGACACTCATTCTGAGAACTGATTAGAAAGAAATCTTACATCCTGTAGGCCAGTATTTGTACTATCCATGTTTTGAAAAAGTAAATATAAAAGCAATACTAACATATTTTTAAAAATCAGAAAACAAAATGAAAACATTCTTCGGGAACAGTACAACCGAGCTATTGAAACCGCTAAAAAGTATAAAATCATAGTAAAGAATCATGAAAACAGTTAACTTCTAACACCAAAATGGTTTCCAAAATACCTGAGAAATAAAGACAAAGACTTGATTTATTGCCCCAAAGTTCATAACGTTAGCATCAAATGAGCTTTTTGGAGAAGGTTGCATTTCCCCAAACAAGGCCCTTTCTTTGACAGACACCGGCACTCTTTCATTATTTAGGGACATCTGGTGAAGAAACTCAGATGAAGTTTTTTAATACCTAGAAGTTAAATATAGCAGCAGTCATACCAGTTGTGAGACTTTTTGAGAGAAAACTTACAGTAGATTTCATTACTTTATGCTATAAATGCTAAAGCATTTCAACACCAATGCAGGGGTGGGATTCAATTTTTTTAACAACCAGTTCTGTGGTCATGGTTTAGTTGGTGGGCATGGCTTGGTGGGCATGTCACTTTTTTCAGTGCCATTGTAACTTTGAATGGTCACTCCACACAAGCAAAGTACCAGCAAAGGAGGAAAAAAAACCTCCAGAGACATTCCTGAGACAGGAACTCTAGTCCTGCCAAGAATGTAATAAGGGTTAACGGAGAGGCAGTTTCTGTAAGCAGCACCAGAATGTTTCCTTCCTGCCTTCCTTACAGGATTAGGCCAGTAATTTCTTCTAACAACCAGTTCTCCGAACTACTTAGAATATTAACAACTGGTTCTAGCGAATAGGTGCAAACCTGTAGAATCTCACCTCTGCACCAATGCTTTAGCAATGAGATCCAATGCTGGTGAGGAATGTATGGTCTCCATGTCAACCCCAGATTATGTCAATCCCTACTCATATATTGGTGATCAGCAGTTTAACTCAGAGCAAGTGGTGTGTGGATCTCAAAATGGGGGACATTACCTTTACTTTTTGGCCATGATCAGATTGATCACTTTCTGGTCAAGCTGCACATTATTGTTGCCTAGATCTGTTGTCCCACCACTGTAGAAGTGGTAGGTGGAAATATATCTCAGTAGCTTCCTATAAGCACTTGGGAATTTTCTTAAATCTCTGGAAGGCATCACCACCTTGTCCCTAGTTGCTACTGGAATAAATGTTATACTAGAGGGCTAAATATTTTCTTATTGCTCTTTAATGTCTACATGACAATCCTGGGAGGTAGGTGTGTGTGTGTGTGTGTGTGTGTGTGTGAGAGAGAGAGAGAGAGAGATCACCAGTACATTACTGATATTAAATTCTACATTGCCATCCAAAGCTATGTAACTCCTAGTTCCTGAAGCTGTGAAAATCGGAATAAGTAAAAATAACTTAAGTCTCAGTCCTAGCTAAAGGAAGTGACTGTCTTATCTGGAACTATTGGTATTTTCATATCTGTTCCAACATTAGTTCTGGACAGATTTCTCCTCCCCATAAAAGAGATAAAAGTTGTGGCCAGTGGCTCTTTGCTCAGCTGAGGCATGTACATTAGTTTTGGATCTATTTGAACTAGGATGTACTGGCAACTGGGACCCATGACTTTATCTCTAACATGCTTTCCATGAAGCTGCCAAAAATTATTCAGGGGCTACCATTAAACTATTCAGTTGGCACAAAACTCAATGCAATGGTTAAGTTATTAGCAGATGACATCTACATTGCAGTCTCTGCCTTAGTTGCTAATAAGCTTGAGTCCCATTCAAATGACTATTTTGATGTTTAAAGGCCAACATGATTGGGCTCCAGGTTACCTCATGGATCATCTTTACCAGCGGGAATTTGCCCAGCTCTGTCCTGTGAACATGCAGAGAGAGATGATCAGGATCCCATGTGAATACAAAGGTAAATAGATCCATTGGTGTAATGCATCCTTCCCTATTGTGGTCCCATTGCTATGAAATACCTGGTTTGCAGAGATGTGACTGTTACCCTTATTATTAGCCTTCTGCAATCTGGTTATGATGGTCTTGTCTGAGTGGAAATTTGGGGTTTAGATGTCTATTACTGGTTGTGTGGACATCTATGTGTAGTTAGATGGGTAAGTCTGTTTTTAATATCTTCCATTCTGTATAAACCATCAAAGCAGGTACATAAAACGGGTAGATTGCAATGAGGCTTGGAAAACTATTTTCCTCAGATTGTGAGCTTCTGTGCTTTTTTTCTTGGAAGGATAAGTACAATGGGAGAAGAGTCCAATTGATGAGCAATGTCCTGCACATCCTATTGTCACCATCCACATGCTTGAGACTTGTTTTATTTTATTTTTTTCTCCAACACCAATAGCAAAGGATGAGAGAGAAATTAAAAAACAAGCTTTGAATATAAGATAAAACTGGCTGAGATACATCACTGGAAAGGTCTTAAGCCATATATTCCTGGCTGTTCTCCAAAGGATTTATCCCTAGCCTCTCATGGCAGGGTTTCCTGAAATTCAATCCACAGAGCTACAGAAGGCCCCAGATGTAGGAGATTGCAGATTTAAACACAGATTAATATATTTCAAGGATTACCTCTGATACTTGGGCAGGAATGCACCTTGACTTCAGATGTTTTTACTACCTATCAAAATCTTGGGTGTATATGATCTAATTTAGTGTCTGGACCAGCCTTCCAACCATTCCCAGTATCCTGATCCTTCTAGTTTTCCTGCTCCAATTTGTTCTCTTTCTAAGAATCTATCATTCATTCTGACTGTCTCTGATGATTAATATTCTTCACTCCACTCTAAGGTTTCAGAGAATGTTCTGAAGTCATCTTGGAAGATAACTGGAATGCTTCCATCAGTCATTACTTTTCCTCTTTATGTAATATGCAAAATTGCAATCAAGAATCTATACTCCAGGAGCGTAGGAAGTACACCGCAGGGGAGGACAATAGGATCTGGGATAAACTAGAACAAAGGTGTTCAAACTTGACAAGTTTAAGACTTATGGACTTCAACTCCCATAATTCCTAAGTGACTGGAGGAGGAATTCTGGCAGTTGAAGTCCACAAGTCTTAAAGCTGTCAAGTTTGAAGACCCCCGAACTATAGAGAAAAGTACAGGATCTCTAGATGTGCCTGGGATCTGTTCAAGTGATGGACACTCTTATTAGAGAAAATTCTCAAAAAAATAGCATGTGCCCAATATTTGTTGGGAGACAACCTGGAACACAGCCATCACTTAGCTTGTTTCACTCCATCTCTTCTCATTCAATTTAGCCTCATCAGACCTAGCAATGAGATAGATAACAGATAACCAGAGTTGGAAGAGAGCTTGCAGGTCATCTAGTCCAACCCCTACCCAAGCAGGAGACCCTGCACCATTTCTGATAGATGGCAGTCCAATCTCTTCTTGAAAGTCTCAAGTGATGACGTTCTCACAACTTCCTGAGGGCAAGCTGTTCCATTGGTTGATTGTTCTCACAGTCAGAAAGTTTCTCCTTATTTCCAGGTTAAATCTCTCCTTGTTCAGTTTCCATCCATTATTCCTTGTCTGACCTACAGGTGCTTTAGAAAATAGCTTGACCCCTTCCTCCCTGTGGCAGCCGCTCAGATATTGGAAGACCGCTATCATGTCTCCCCTGGTCCTTCTCTTTACTAGACTAGCCATGCCCAGTTCCTGCAACTGTTCATTGTATGTTTTAGCCCCCAGTCCCCTAATCATCCTGGTTGCTCTTCTCTGTACTTTTTCTGGAGTCTCAATGTCTTTTTTATAATGTGGTGAGCAAAACTGGATGCAGTACTCTAGGTATGCTCTTACTAAGGCTTTATAGAGTGGTATTAGTTCCTCCCTTGATCTTGATTGTATCCCTCTGTCAATACAATTTAGGATTGCATTAGCTTTTTTGGCTGCTGCTGCACACCGCTGGCTCATATTTATCTGGTTGTCCACTAAGACTCCAAGATCTCTCTCACAGTTACTGCTATTGAGATCTGATTGGAACCAACAAATAATTGATTTTCTTGGACCCAGAGCTGCATTTGGCTACATCTGTTTTGCTGTTGCAGCAAAAGGAGGTGTTCAGTCATCCTGGCTGAGATCACCACTATTTGGTTCCCGCCTTCTAGAATGATCTCATATGCAGGCTGCATAATGACTGATTCTAAATAAAAAGATTCAACAATAGGATATAAAGGTAACCTCAAGGGTCATTGTTGATACGGTTCCATGTTGCAATTAGTTTAGACATTTTTCATGGATTATGTTAAAATATGCTCTGCTGTATTTGAAGGATTAATGATGTTTTGCAAGGAATACTGAATTATAATACATTTCCAGATAAAAACAGAAACAAGCTGAAGCTAAATGGTCTGCTTAGTTGAAAGACTAAAACTGTCTTTTCTAAGCCTCTGTTTTGCTTTTCTTTTTCCATTTACTCATTAATTTCCATAGGAATAGTGCAGAAATGCAGCAATGATGATGTCATAGCTTTGCGATTGTTCAAAGTACTTTAACTCACCTCTGAATCATGATATGTATGTCACAGAACTCATGAATATTCCCCAAGTATTTCCATAGTTCTAGGCAGTGATGTGTGTCAGTGCAAACTATTCTGAGAAATGTTTGAACTTTTTTTTTACTTCTTTCCAAAAGTAGCAGCTTGACAAACATGAGATTGTGCAATGCTGCTTATCAGAAAATGAGATCAAATGTGCTGAGGAATCAGTGTTTTACGCAGTTTTTTTTCCCAGAAACAGGACACTCTGAATTTCAAATTGCTGAATGCTATGGAAGTATGTGTAGATACATCTTCACACAGACACACACATTTTTAAAATTTTTGGCTTCTTTGACACAACTCATTATACTTGAGAATGTGACCTCTGAGAATAGCTAGGACAAAAGGATTAATCGGCAAGAGGCCATTGTGGGCCAAGCCACAGAGAGCAGCATTCTAAATGTTTTAGTACTCTGGAATAGCCATTAGCATTTGCATTCACTTAATAACCTTATTAGCAGGAACTGGGAACAGCAATGAAATGAAAAGTAACCTGGAAAATTGCCAGAGAGATGTGGTGATTAAGGAGGAACACACAGCCCATTTCAAAATTGAAGGAACGAAAAGGTTATGTCCCTTTCTGAGCAAGCAGGTAAACTAACATAGCACAGTTGTAACACAGCATTCATGATACAGGTTCAGCCTTTTTCATGAATTTTTCTATTCTGAACATCAGTCTTAGTCAGAAAGACAATGTTTTTGTGGAATTTTCTACCAAGAGATCTCAAGAGCCATTCACCAGTGTAGAACACATTGCAAAAGAAACAGGTAAAATGACATAGCTTTTCTAAGACCCATAATAGGAAAATTGGAAATTTCATGAACAGAGGCAGCAATATTAACTGTTTCTCCAAGCTAAAAGGGCCTTATGTCCAAATTTGCTGAATTTTATTTTAAGGGCCAGTCCTGTCTTAAAGTTGTTTAAAGATTAAAAACTGAGAGCTCCCTAGAGTTCAATACAAGATGGGCAGCTATGAAAGAAAAGAGAGCAATATTGTTGAAAACTACCTCGGTGTTAACTGCCAGACAAGAAACTGAGTACACCTATCTAGCCACAATCGTGAGCATTATGACAAAAGGGACACAGGCCATTTGATCACAATCTCTCTCATATGGTGAAATGTATTGTTTTTTTCCATTTCAATCATGATAACTCTGCATTCCCATTTTTATTCATCTTTTTTTTTTTTTTTGCCGATAGGTAAACTTCCATCCAATGGAAATAGGGGGCTAGACAGATGCACCAAGACAATCAGCCTATCACAATCCAGGAACAATTCCTATTATTACTACCAGATTCATTTTATCTAATACTCTAGTCCAGACTTGGTTTTTAGTATTGATCAACCAAATATTATTAACTGGTCCGTAAACAGAGCATGAAAGCAAATCCTTTTCTTTTCTTTAGAAAAGAAGGACTCCAGCACTTGAGATAAAGCAATATACTACTCCTGAACCTACAATATCCATTTAGCTATCATGGTTAAGTAACTTCTGGTAGTGCTCTCTTCTCTCAATTTGTCTAGTAGAAGGCTGTCAAACTTGCGGCCTATGGGCCGGGTGCGTCACATGATGGCCCTGCCCCCACCTGGTTTAGCGAAGGGGGGGAAGTCCCGATATGTCACATGACACCATTGTGATGACATGAGTTTGACACCCCTGGTCTAGTATAATTTTAAAATCATCTTGCTAAAAAAACACCAAGGAAGAATCTCTTCCTCTCTCAAAGGACAGCACTCCTGAGAAGATCTACCTCAGAGAGAGAATAATAACAGAGTTGGAAGGGAACTTGGTGGTCTTCTAGTCCAACCCCTACTCAAGCAGGAGACCCTATATCATTCCAGACAAGTGGCTGTTCAGTCTCTTCTTAAAACCCTACAGTGATGGAGCACCCACAGCAGCTTCTGAAGGCAATGTGTTGCACTGATAAATAGCTCTTACTGTTAGGAAATCTCTCCTTAGCTCCAAGTTGCTTCTCTCCTTGATGTCGATCCTGAAGATGACATATGTGTAGCCATATTTTACTCTAGCTTTTGTCTATTCTTTTCTTAGCTTCCTTTTGGCTTTTTGCAAAGGAATTTTACAGTATTTCAGGCTCGCCACTTTCCAGCTGTTGAAAGGGGGGTTATAAAGATAAGGAAGGAATGTTATGTCTAGATGGCATTCTTTCCCACGGGAATAGAGAAGATGCCTGCAGGTGGAGGAGGGATGGACTGAGAAATGATTGGAGATTGTGACTCTGAGGGGACGTTTCAAACTTTTGCTTTTTACTGGGTGTAATTCCGGAATCTGGCCAGAGTCGGAATTCCACCAAGACCTTGCCAATTTGATATGTTTCTAATAAACAGACTTTAAGAAAGATGGATGCCTTGGATTTTTATTCTGGGGACATATTGCTTGGAACCTTGACACTTGCTTAATTTCCAACCATTTGCTTACCTTCTGCTGCTTTGAAAAATAGGATGCTTCCCCTCTTCTTTGTGGCAGCTCCTGAAATATTGGAACACTGCCATCATGCCACCCTTAGTCCTTCTTTTCATTAGACTAAATAAACCCAATTCCTGCAACCTTTCAAGCCCCAGAATCTGAAGTTCATAGCAAATGTATATGCAGGCAAATATACTATAAATATATGTACTGAAACAGATCATAGTGTGCATATAGTGTGCATAAATATTGGAATGTATTTCAAGAAGGGAGATAAACTTACACGATTTTTCTTCTTTTATCTTGTATTTTAGAATGTCACACCCCTCTTTCTGGACTGGAAAATGAACTAACAGGAATAGATTTTTCAGGGTCTCATCTTTCCGAACCATAAATATCTAAACAGAGAAAAAGGGGTAAATGAGATTACATGAGAATATAAAATATTTTTCTATCATTTAAAAATATCACATCTGAACTGTAAATAAACACATAATTTTATAACACCCTTACCTAAATTACAGTTTCACATATTGTTCTTATGATCAGTTTAATACTGGAAGAGATTTTTAGATTGTTTTTAAATCAAGTTTGGTGTATAGCTTTAACATTTAAAGTATAACTTGTACTCCCATGAATTCCTTACTTTCTTCCTCCTTGAAGAAGGTTGAAGAAGAAAAGCTGATGTCCTTCTACTGAGAACATATATAATTATTACAGGTTCTTGTCATTTTGAATCAGATAAACTGAATGCATAAATTTGCAGAGTATGCATTGTAAGGAGATGGAAGTAAATTTTTGTATTCTTGGTATTGTTGTATCCTGAGTATATCAATCACTGATCAGAATCACTATAGATTTGGATCCTTATAAAAAAAACAATCCTAGCTGATGGGATATAGGCAGCAGTGTCTTATAGGCATATAAGTAAAGTTCCTGGTTTGCATATGATAACATCAGCAGGCTTGGGATAGAATTCAGTTTTGGTTGTGCTTATGGACTTTGTGCTCTGGCCAAATGCTCACCAGTTCTGTTATCACATGTAGCACAGAATGCTACATGTGGGACCACTATAACTAGTAAGTTAGTCTACTTCTTCTCCAACTTATAAAAAATGTTTATGTGAAAGCTTCAGTTGAAAAAATCCATAATGTCAGGCAGAGGTCAACATACATGGGCTGGGGGCTTCCGGTTTGAGCTTCTTCGGCAACAGACCGAAACCTTGTCTCTGCGAGGCTTCGATCCATGCTCGCCACTGGAGTGCCCTGGGCCGGCTGGTTTCAGGGCTAAGCCACCCCGTAGAGATGGTGAAGAAGGGTGAGACTGCCTGCAGGGTTGAGGAGAGCCACATCTCTCCTCCCCAGCTGGCCATTACTCCCTTTCCTGAAGGCGGTTGTAGCAGTGGTCAGAAATGGCCACCACAAAGAAGAACTCAACTGGAAAACAATGTGCAGGAGGAAGATAAGAAGAGAAAGTTTTGGTTGACCAGGTCAAACAGCAAAAGCAACAAATAAGGTACCCTGGAATTTAAATTTAATATCATTGTTCCCAAAGAAGATTTTGAAGCTGCGAAGGAGAGAGAGAAGGGAAAGGATTAGGTTTTTTTTTCTTCCCTTCCTTATACTGACAGCTTAAGCAAGAAATTGAAAAAAATCCACTTTGACATTAATGGGCATCTAAGCTGAAAATAAAAGTCAAAAGGATAATAAAGATTTTTTGATATTTAAAAGTGTTTAAAAGCAGGAAAGGAGAAAAAAAGAATAAAAGTGCAGGATCTGGAAAAATGGAGGAGACTGCCTGGAACTAAGGAATGGAACTGTAACTAAAAGGAACTTACAGTGAAATTTCAACAAGATTCCTCAAAGATACATCTTAATTGAAACTTGATAACAAAATAATAGAACCCCAGGAAGAGAAAGTGGAAAGTGGAAAAAAGAAGCAGAAAGAAACAGCCTTGGATTATTTGGATTACTTGGTGATTTTGGTTTTTGCATCTGGATGACTAAAATTAACTGGGTGATTGTTTAAAAGTCTTTAAAATGGTGTCACTCTTAATGGTATCACTGAAAATGGAACTTTAAAAATGGAAAGAAGATGCACAAGAAGGGAGAGATTCTTTTGGCTTCGTATTTCAATTCTTAGAAATGGAGATCTGGAACTATGAGAAACAACAAGAAATGCTTGCAGAACAAAAAGATTGGGACAAAGAAGAAGCCATCTTTAATGATCAAATGATTTTAAGTGGGGGGAAAAAAGAAAAGGGGGGAAAGAGAGTGAAAGGTTTAAGACTAGAAAAAAACAACCAAAAAGAAGAAGAAGAATTTGAAAGATAAGTATAATATTAGAAAGCAACAGAAGAGGGGTTTACAGATGAGAGAGTTAGAAGTAGAGAGACGAGGGGGTAAAAAGGGGAGGGAGAAGAAGAGGGGGAAGAAGGCAAGGAAAAGAAGTTGTAAAAGACAGAAACAAGAAATGGAGGAACAGGGAAAAGATATAAGGATTGTAACCATAAGCTTGTTGAGAGATAATGGGTGAAAATTTAATTGAAAAAGGAATTCTGCAAAGGTACATAAGATAGCATTGTTATATTATAAACAGAAATAATTTTAGAAAATATGATTAAAATGATGGATAAAATACTTACTGTAATGTAGTTGAATGTTTGGTAATAAATAAATGAATTAAAATCATCGAATTAAATGGGAACATTTTTAATTATTAGTAATGTTTTATAAAAATATAAGTGAGAAATATGGAAAAAAAAAGAATTAACTGTGGAAAGTTTATAAGTGTTCCCAAGGAAGTATGATATTTAATTGAAAAGAAATGTTAAAGATGTT